>JAOTRJ010000033.1:7698682-7709079 GCA_028564905.1 Leptodoras praelongus | reverse complement strand
ATTGGCCACCAGGCTGGTCCAATTTAGCCATGAAACCTCCCACAATAAAATGACAGGTGTTTCAGTTTCATTGTCTATATACATATACACAGATACATATACACATACATACATCCATATTGTAGTGACCTGCCACAGGGAATGGAACGGTTGGCTGCTGTGTGGGAGCTGGGACCAACCAGGGTCATCTTTCAGCATGCATTATGATTTTTCAGGGGCTTTTACCCTGTGCCCTCCATTTTGTGTTAGTTGTTCCTGTGTCTTCCCTCACCCTTTGTCAATAAAATGTTCTGTTAAAAAGCAAAAAGGGTGGAAAACCCTCTAAGCCTTCTCTCCTTGTGCATGGAACTAATTCCCCTCTACAGATTATGGATTTATTGTCAGCTTAGCGGTGTGAGAGTTAAAGCATTGGTGGACACTGGGTCTACCATTTCACTTTTGTGGGTTGATGTGGTTCCCGAACAGTGAGAACGCCAACTCACATGGTTGATGGCCTACAGAGGTGTAGTTATGGACAATCACGTGAGACCAAGTGGACATGTGGGGCAAAAAGTGTCTGTATGTGAACCTAGGAGGCCTCAAGCACATGCATGACTTCTGGTTGACACCTATCGGTGAGTCGTGCATTCTTGGCCCTTGGATTACTGTATTTGTCTGCTATGGGAGCCATGTATTGGCAATGTGAAACTGTGGAAGTGCAGCAGAAGAGTCACAGGACACCCTGGTGGTGTCACCCTGGTCTCCCTCGGGCAGCGCCGCTTCCTTGGAGAAGCTGAACACAAGGGTAGCTGGTGGTCCTTCGAGGCCTGAAGAAAATCTTGTTTCTGTTCCTAATTGGCAAACAATGTAAGAACAACTCTCGTCTGCCAGTCTTTGTTTTGGACTTTTACTTTCTTTGCTTTGGACTTGCTGCTTAATTAGACACAAGAAGGTGAAATGTGCTTGGAGGCCCGGTGGTGGCACTGCTGGGTCGAGATCACCACAGTTCTCTTGAGGTGACACTGCTGTCATTGGAGCAGCTGAATGCGCAGTGCCATTGGCAGTGGGTGGAACTCCAGAAGATGTGGGCAATGCATGTGAGCAGCTCAATCATCATCATCATGCGCCACCCACCCGCCAGCCATTTCCCATGCAACAACTAGGGAGAAATGCCGCCAATATCAGCATTATTCACAAGCTGTGGGAGTACAGAAGAACAAAAACAGGAAACTGAAGAGTGTAGACATGTAGACGTTTAGAGGAACACTGTGCTGCAACTTTAGTAGAGCCCATCCCAACTGAGCTGAGCACGCTGGGGATGGAGGAGCTATGATTTCATGGGTAATGGGGTGGCTCAAAGTAGCTAAGACACCAGGTAGGCTGACATGACTTTGTATGGGCCTGTAGGTAAGGCCCTGCAGGCTAGCTGGGATAGCCTCCACATTAGAGAGGGGCTGTTGTACCATGTGTGGGAGGATCCAGGCCTTGGGAAGAAGATCTGGAAGCTGGTGGTGCCACGTAGCCTGAAAGAGCGGGTATTGGGAGCCATACACGGGGCTTCAAAGACTGAACCATAGTTTCTACTGACCAGGCTGTCAAACTGACGTCAAACTGTTTGTGGACTGTTGTGATCTCTGTACTGCTAAGATGAGCCCACAAAGCAGTCATGGGCCCCGCTGCAATCACTCCACTCAGGTGCCCCTATGGAGCAGGTCGCTGTGGACATGCCTTTCCTTGCAACAGTGGCAGGTAACCATTTCGTCCTAGTTGCCATGGACTATTTTACAAAGTGGCCTGAGGCATATGCCAATCCTGACCAAAGTGCTACCGCCACAGCCACTCGCTTCACTGAGGAGTTCTTCAGCTGGTTTGGGCTCCCACAAGAGCTACAAAATGCCCAGGGATGGGCTGATGCTGGGGGGGGTGTAGCGACCTGCCATGGGGACCGGTGGCAATTGGCTGCTGTGAGGATGCTAGAATGAGCCAGGGTCATCTCCAAGCATGCATTGGGGTTTTTCGTGGGGTTTTCCCCTACGCCCGCCATTTAGTAAGTTGTAGTCTCCACTCACCCTTTGTTAATAATGTGTTCTGTTAAAAAGAGCATAAAGAGTGGAACATGGCTTCTTTCTACCCCTCCACACCGTCATCACAACATACATGTTAGATAGCACCAAGGTTCTAAGAACTGGTTCAAGAACCAGAGCTAATTCTGTGGACAAAGGGTATGACTCTGACTCTACTTCAACATGCCTTTAGTTCACAATCAATTTGTATGACTATACTATACTACAAGCATAGTCTTTGGCTCTCGCTGTAGAGAAAATGGCGCCATTATACCAGTCATCTTTTGATCTTCTTACTACCTCTCTTCACTCTACTTACTGCAGTGTGGGGTCAGAAACTGCCCTAACACACAGAGTCACGCAGAATCTTCTTGTGCTTCGTACTGTGATCACACAGAACACCAACACTGTCCACATGGTATTCAACTAAAATTTGTACAGTTGAAAAAAGTACAGTTACATTTTTCCATGCTTACAACACTCTTGTGCAACTAACATGACAGAAAATGGTCACCATTTTCCAACGTTTCCACCATTTTCCACCAACAGTTACCTTTTATTGCTGAACCATAACTGAGTAGTTTATTGCTATAAATAAGACAATTTGAAGTGGCTAGGTTTTGTTTTGTAGTGGCGATTCTACTCTAGATTAGCATCATGGGCTCTGAACAAATCCCAGAAAATCATCCATTGAATCTGATGTGGGGGGAATAAATGCATATCAGGGAGGCTAAATAAAATGAATATATATATATTCTTTAACAGAAGTCTATGAAAACTCTTCCCTCTTTCCAGCCCTGTAGCTACTCTGCTGTCAGCTAAACAGATGCATAAATGTAGGTAAATGTATAAGCTGCAACAGAGTGTCTGCTCCAAAAGCAGTACTATTTCATGTTTAGAAATCATGAGTCATTGAATCACAGTCATTTTTTATCATATGTTTATCCGCTGCTATGGTATTATTCTTTGTTTGGTCCACTGAAATCCTATACTGGGTCCACATCACTTCAAGCTGCAGATGTCATCAGCACACAGTCACAGACACACAGTTACACTATGTTCAGAGGTCTACATTAATAACCAAACTGTTATCATGAATCATAAAATAGTCTCATTGCACTTTATCGAAACAGCTTTTTGCTTTCAATGCAAAGCCCAATGTGAAGCAGGAGGCTTTTACCAAAGAGAAGTGCACTGTTTTTCTATAACATTAAAAATGGTTTGTTTCTCTTATACTATGGTAATTTGCCAACATTAACAAACATTACTTTTATTAATGAACACCATATTGTGCTTTTTACTCATTAAAGTTACAATTAATGTTAATGTTTTGTTAATTAATCTTCAAGACAAGTTCCTGTTAATACTTACTTTGTGACTATGGAAATACTGAAGTACCAGAAAAACTGGTACTGGAGCCTATGCAAAGTATATAAAAACATCACTTATGCATGTCACTGGTTGCGTCCGCCAGAGTGTATAGAAAGTGATAGACATCTATGGAAGCTTCTAGACAGCTTTGACCAATCAGATTTCAGAATTCAACAATATTGGAAGTTAATAATAACCATAATCACACTCAACAGTAACTGTACATTAATGCTTTAGAGACACTAAAAAAGCAAATATAACTTTTGACAGATTACCTTTATCTAATCTCACCATCATTTAATTATGTTTAATTAATTGGGGAGCAAAAAACTGAACACAAATTAAATATAATTAATTTTGCAGGCCTATCAAAAACAAAGGATAGGTTATAATGATAGAAGCTCTAATGAGACATGAACCCAATGTGCAATTTTTTTTCCAAAAAAGAGACAACATTTTGTTGCCCTTAATGCTTAAGCCCAGTGACATAAAAAAAAAACCCTAAAACCTTTATACAACAAGCAGCTTGCTTATTTGTGAATCCTGGTGCATGGCTTGCTCTGCTTTTTATGCTTCCTCCTCCACTATCATGTATTTGCATCAAAGCTGGTCAAAACTGTTTTTTTGTGTGTGGGTGTGTGTCTATGCATTTTTAATTGTCTTGCTGAATTGTTTACACTTTTCCTATGGATCTAAATGTGATAATCTGAACATGGTAACAGCTTTGGCACAGCATCTGCATGTCTTAAAGCAGGTAAGGCTAAAGTCTCAGCTTGTACTGCAGTGGTTCTAGTGATGTAGAGAACAGTACCAGGGATGGAAACTAACATGCTTTATCACAAGCAAACAGAGAGAGCACAGAGCTCCTCTTCCAAAAATGGTCAACCCAACTACAGTCAGATGAAACAGAGAAGGAGAATATAAGAGCATATAAGCACAGAAAAATCACCTCAATCCCTGTAGCATAGGGAACAAAATCACACTAAGAGCAAAGCAGAAGCACTTTTTACTTTAAAGGCTGGCAACACGCTGAGAAAAAAAGCAGATGGAAAGGAAGATTGGGAGATAACGATGGGCATCAGAATTTCTAAGCCTAATCAGATTTCCACTCTATTCATCTAGTGGAGCAGACTGCCCAGAGAGCACACTTTAAGCTTCTTATCCTTTATCATCAATTGGGGCCATGAGCACACCCACTTCAGAAATCTCATAGCAGACTGGGAGGTGATAAACCCAGCAGCAGGTATAAATGAGGGCCATCAGAGAAACATAAAGGTGAAGCAGGGGCAGTCATGGCCCAGCGGGTGATAGCCTGATAACCTTTGGATCACTGACATTTCACTGAAAAAGATGAAGTGCTGAATTTATTTAATTCAAAACATTTACATAATTTCAATGCTAGGATTTAACATGTAGAACTCAATAATAATTGAGTTGATGGGAATATCTGTGCTGCCACCAAGTCTACTCCTTCTGGTTACTAATCTGTTAAAGATTAAAGATCCTTAAAATATACTTCAAACAGAAAGGAAGCTATTGGTCTGTGAACTTCCTGTGACCTTGGCTTGACCTGGATTGGATTGACCTTGGATTCATTCATTTATTTGTTGGTTACAATAATAATCCACAGATAATCTCCTGAAATTCTCTGTATGACAGGGTGAACAATTTCCTATTGTTCCACTCAGGAGCCTGCCATTTTAGACATTTAACCCTTTCTAGTCAGTTCCTCCACCTACAGCTTTTGGAGAAATAAAAAAAAGAGATTCTTCTGAATTTACAGTAACAGTTAAGATTGGTTAGGCAGTGAAACACAACAGAGGGTGGCAGTATGGGTTTAGGGCTCTGGTTGCTGTGTCCAGTAGGGTGGATATGGGACAGGGAGTTTGCTTTTACATTCTTGGTGCCTGTTGAATGCAAGAGCATAAAACTGAACCTTGTGAAGAACAAGGCCCATCACACTTGGCAAGGATTCAGGTCTTTGGATATCTCTAGGTAGTCAAGGTTTTTGTGGTCAGTAAAGATCATGCAAGCAGAAGTAGCACCCCTAACCAGTCACAGCATTCTTCTAGGACAAATTTCATATCCAACAGCTCTCAATTTCCAATATCATAATTTGAATAGAAAGGCTACTGTGTGAAGTTTAAGTTTCTCTCCAAACCTTGCACTGCTCCCACCCCTGAATCAATGAAGGTTTTGACGGATGTGGGTGCTGTAGTATGGAATCAGTGGTGAATGCTATCTTGAGCTGGTTGAAGGCTTCACTGTCCACTTTGTTTCAAGTTGCTTAGGCTTCTTTTTCAGAAGGGAGGTTAGGGGTTAGCTATGGAGCTAAATCCCCTGATGGAAAAAGTCTTTGAATATCTTGAGGGTTGACCATTTTCTCAAAGCTGCTACCTTCTCCTGGTTCAGGGCCACACCATCTTGGCCTCTGATATACTCAAAAAAGGAGATCAAGGATTAACATAGATCTGGCTCTTGAGGGCTGAACTTGACATGACTGACATGGAATTTGAGGGAGGGAGAGTAAATTAGGATATCAAAAATATAGGCAGTTATACCCTCTCTGACACACATAAGATTGGAGGGACTGCAAAGGTTGAGCTTGCTGACCAAAGCTGCTCTAGGGTGGATGGGACCAGATGAAGGGGGAAGCAATCATTAACTATGATTTGGTTGAGCCATCAGTAATCAATGGACAAAGGACTCTCCTTTCTTTCCCACAAAGAAGAATATTGATGCAGGAAAGGTGAAAGGGAAGATGTAACCTTGTTGGAGGGCTTCTGGTTCATACTTCTCCGTAGCTTGCTGAGAAGGGGTAAATTCAGTTACATGGGGCCGTGGTGCCTGGTAGCAGCTTGATGGGGCAGTTATAGGTCCTGTGAGGGGGCAGGCCACTGGCTTTTGCTGTGCTAAAGACTTCTTTGAGCTCATGATAACCTGTGTGAATGTGCACTGATAATCAAGATTCGGGGCTCTCTGCTGTGGTCGATGCACAAGTGAGACAAGGAAGGTTGGGTTAATGACTGAAACAGTAAGAATCCCACTTCTTGACATCCTTGCCATGCCATTTAATCTTGGGTTCCTGTAGTTGCATCCAAGGGAATCCGAGGATGATGAGGTGTCTGGCCATGACAGTGATCAAGATTGAAATGGATTCCTGCTGGAGAGCACTGATTTGGCGCAGAAGGTGTTCTCGGAACAGCATGATTTTTCCATTCCCTATGGATTCCTTCATCAAAGGCACACATCTTTAACCTCTTTCTGCACATGCCCTCTACTGGCATGTGATGGGTCAATTCTGTGTATGCAAAATCATCTTGCTGTGAGCACTGTGTATTCTTAAAATACAATCCAAAACTGCAATTCAAATTTCTTCAGACTAGTATATCTATTTGCATACCATCTACATGCAACTGTTTACATGCAATACTAAATACACAGTGTCTTCCCCTAGTGTTTACATGTAGAGAATGACTCCTCCACATGATTACCCTTTTAAACATTTAGTATACATGATGAGTTCAGATTTTGAAGATTTTAGCTTTTACTGCCAAAACAAATACACAACACCACTGAACAGTTTATCTGATGTCAAGTTTATTTTCTTGTTCACCACTTCACACAAAAAAAATGTGTTTTCCCTTTTTTGGGAAATTGGACCTCCGCATTTAACCCATCCGTGGAGTGAGACACACTAGTGAACACACACACAACTTGGGGGCAGTGAACACACATGCCTGGAGCAGTGGGCAGCCCTAGCCACAGCGCCCGGGGAGCCGATGGGGGTTAGGTGCCTTGCTTAAGGGCACTTCAGCCAAGTCCTGTCAGTCATGGGAATCGAACCCAGGGGCAGACACCCTAACCACCACACCATGACTGCCCCCATAATACTGCATGTTACAATACTTATTTCCCAGCAGATCACCTACTGGCATTTTCTTAACCGCTTATTCCTTTTCAGGGTCACGGGAGAGCCGGTGCCTAACCAGCAGCATAGGGTGCAAGGCAGGAACAAACTTAGACAGGGCGCCAATCCATTGCCACTTTAGAGACACCAATCAACCTAACGTGCATGTCTTTGGACTGTGGGAGGAAATTGGAGTTCCCAGGAGTAAACCCTTGTAGACATGGGGAGGACATGCAGACTCCACATAGAAAGGACCCAGACCACCCCACCCGGGGATCAAACCCAGAACCTTCTTGCTGTGAGGCGACAGTGCTGCCCACAGAGCCACCGTGTCTCCCCTGAAGTTTAATTTGTTACTGCAAATTTTTTTCACAATGATTAAATCAAAACTATCGTAAACTGTATTCAAAAATGAAGTATTACATTTTATAACACTTTTAGACCTTATATCCATTTTGATTTAATGTTTATAGGTTTGTTTATTCATGCAGTCACAGACTTCTTTTTTGTATTTGGAGAGGTTTGGAGGACACTTGGAGACATTGAATACTTTTATGTTACTGGCCCAAATATTGTACCAAGTTAGCCAAGGAGTTGGTGAATCAGTAAATGCAGAGCATGACTCTATGCTAGGACTCTTTGGCATGAGGAGCACACTGAAAGAAAATGATCAGGGCAGCGGGAGTAGAAGCACAGCTTCTCTTACCAGAGCTGTGCAAGGCTCAGTTTGATCATAGATTCGGAGCAGTCAGTCTCAGCTGTGATGCTTGTTGATCCCATAACAACTTGACAGTTGTGGAGAAGGTGATCGATATGGATGGCTAGGTCAATCAGACAGTCTAGGAACACATTATATTTATATGCATATTCACTGAGCGCCTCTGGGTTGAGTCCCAGATAAAACACAACTTTCAACACAAGCTTGTTCCATCTACTTCCAGCTGTAAGCCTGTAGAACTCCAAGGCATAGTCAGCTGTGCTTCGTTAACCGTCCATGATAGAGAGATGCTACGCTGCTCTGTATTTTCCCTCAGGAAATGGTAGAATACACATTGGAACAGTTAGATGAAGCAGTTGTTAGATAGCAATGGTTACCGTTCTTGATACCAGACTGCTATGGACTAGCTATAGCTAACTGCTATGAGAGCTTTATCCATGAGTGGGCGGATTAACTGTAATTTGCTACTGATCTGCAACCCCCACTTGTCCAGAGAAATACAGGGCATGCTGTAGCAAGAAGCCTTTGCACTCAGGTGTATCTACCAAATATAAGTCAGTATGAGAAATGAGAGAACTAGGATTTACAGCTGGTGCTCTGGGCATAGCAAAGGCGGAAGATACAGCATTAGTAAGCATGAAAGCATGACATTCTTGGCGTCTAGATCAGCCAAATGCTGCTGGTGCTCACCCACTAGTTTCCCCTGGGCTGGCATAGCATCTAGCCAGTTCCCATTTCCTGGTGCATCCACTGTGTTGATGATCTGTCATGAAACTCCAAATACAGGATTTTTTTTATTATAAACTCAGGTAGAGAGTTCCAAAACGTGCGGCAAAATACTTCAGGGATGAACACAAAGTCAGGTGATCAGCAAGAAAACTTCAAGGAACAAGAACAAAAAGAGATCAAAATTCAGAATAGCATACATGATTTCAAAGGCTCGGTAACTCGGGTTCGAAGCACAATGAAGCTGTGTCCCAATTCAGGGGCTGCATCCTTGTTGACCGGGATGTCCGAACTGAAATGAGACGGCCTGCTCTCGGGAGATTTCTTGTTTGCGTCACAGCACCACTTGTCCTGCCCTTACTGTTTTTAAACTTTTATTTTAGTGTTTTTATTTTTTTTTATTACCGCTGACGATGCTTCACTGTCAACACGTGATTGCGTGTTACTTTGCAATGAGCTGAAGTTGTGAGTCTGTAAATGTAGGCTGTTGAGATTATTGAACAGGTGTCCATGTTTAGTATTTGGTGGGAGTATTGTGCTGGGAAATGTAGTCAGGGAATGGTGGCCATGTTTGCAGGCCATGTTGCATTCCGGGATGTAGAGTTTTGGGTGGATGCCAGCAATATCATGACACATGGACACTCAACCCTGACTTATCATTTTTTTTCTTGTTATAAACAACAAACATTTTTAACATAAATATGTAGGACACAAGTAAACACACTGTTGTATCGCTTAACATTAGAGTCTTACCGGAGGACTCATCTAGCTTTTGTAGCAGGCTTTGGTTTATAGACAGCAATGCACATCAGCACACGGGCTCTCAAAACCTTTTCCTGATTAGGCAGTTAGACATAGTGGCGTATGCTGTTCTTAATGGTCAACCAATAAAATATCAAATTTTATAAAATAAAATATCAAAATTCATACAATTTGAAAAAAATCAATAGAAGTTCAGACACATAAAGTTTAAGGTTATTTTGCATAGCTTGGCGGCAATGGCACTAAAGGACCTTAATCTATAGCACAGCATGCAAGCCTGCTATGGGTTTCTGCTAGCAGACCTCTGCCAGAGGATCTCTGGGCGCGAGATGACATAAGGATGGAGCTCAGAAAGCTAAGAAAGGCAGGATTAAGACCACAAAGGACTTTGAAAGTAATAAAAAGCAGCTTATATTGAATGTGGGAACTGATACATCATGATTCTGATATGAACACAGTTTTGAATTATAGCGTTATCTGTACTTGCAAAAAAATATATACATATATTACAGATGTAGGAATGTAGGAATATCATCTAATGCTTGGACCAAACTAGACAGGAGACTGTGAGACCAATTTGCTCCTTCCAACAATCACAAAAGTCAGGTATGAACACAACTCACTAGCTGTTCGCTGTCTATTTGTATTGCCCAACAAGTAAGTATGTGCAACAACCAGCAAAAGAAAAACCCACTATTCCTTATTGATAAAAACTTTCATTTGGGATGAATGTTTTACGACAACATTGTAACTATACTGTCAGTTTCTCATTCCGTATCCCACCACCTGCTGCACTATATACAGTACAGGCCAAAAGTTTGGACACACCTTCTCATTCAATGCATTTTCTTTATTTTCATGACTATTT
>JAOTRJ010000033.1:7476839-7487294 GCA_028564905.1 Leptodoras praelongus | reverse complement strand
CAGGCTGGTCCAGTTTAGCCATGAAACCTCCCACACTAAAATGACAGGTGTTTCAGTTTCATTGTCTAACCCCTGTACGTTTACATTCATGGCATTTGGCAGACACCCTTATCCAGGGTGACTTACATTTATCTCATTTATACACCTGAGCAACTGAAGGTTTAAGGGCCTTGCTCAAGGGCCCAACAGTGGCAATGGTATGGATTTGACCTCACAACCTTTGGGTCAACAGTCCAATATCTTATTCACTGAGCTACACTGCCCCTAAAATACACAGAAACACACTACTAGTTCCATACATCTATCCATGTGATGGCTGTTTATCACTTTAGCTAAAATCCAGATAGGATAAATCAAGCAAACATTATAATGCTAGCTTTCCAGCAAGTTACAGAAAAAAAACGCATTACCTGCACGGAATCGGGTTTCCTTAACGACTATTTTGGCTGCCTGTCACGGTGTAGTCAGACTTCTTTTGTGCCTAAAGTTGCACAACAACATTTGGCATAACTGTACTCTCCTTTTATTTGGTCAGGGCAAATTCCCACCCATCAGGCATCTCTGGCGTATCATACGCACCTTCCTCCGTGGCACGTGAAGCCAGCCGACCGCATCTTTTTTGAACTGCTGCGGATGTAACGTCCATGCCGCTTCTGTACGCGTGTATATGACGCCCTGACGAATAGCCAGTCATTGATATCAGACAGAATACAGTATGCCACCGACCCTCCCTGACAGCACAGCCACTGTAGTTCGCTGGAGCTCCTGGTCACGGATGGCTGCGGCATCATCGGGATTCAAACTCGCGATCTCACGAGCCCCAGCAGCAAAGTAACTCTTAAGATACATTTTATCATTCTTTTTTTTTCTTGTTTTGATTGAAAATTGGCGTAAAGGTTTTGAATGAATCCTTGTATGCTTATATATTATGATCATTTAAACCACCTCAGATGCTGCAGATTGAAATGAACCGAATTAAAGTAAATGAGTTTCAGGTCATAGAGTACTAGGTTGTAGGTTAACGACAGTAAAACTGACCCGTCAGAATCAGTTTATTGGATGGTTTAAGGAAGGTAGGTGATTTCTTTCAGAGTAAAGGCTAATCTTAGAGACGGAGGACGTGTCTGTTTCTGTTTTAAGCACAGCAAGACAACACGTACGTTAAAATGCGCTGGTGTTGGCGTGCTGGAACAGAGATGAGCAAACATCACCCTCTAGTGTCAAAAGCTCTCACTCCATTTAACACCAGACTTCTTTCCATTGGAGAAGCAATGCTGCATTTTTCCACTTTCATCTGTAAAGAGTGGTCAAGACATCTAAGAAAAATATTCCCTCCATGTATGTAGCTTGAAATAGTCAGCCAGGTGGGTAGTAAACACAGCGTAGGTATACTCTAGCATGTCATTTGAAGCATTATATACTCATCAGAAATAAATGACACGGGACTTTCTTGCATGCTTTCTTTTTTTCTGCGCTCATTTGAAAATGCAACAGGAATTGTGGCTCATATGTACACCCTTTGATTGATATTATATGGGATCACCGTCATAAAGAATTGTATGTACCTGTAGAAGATCGTTCAAAACACTAGGAATAGTATACTAGGAATGAAAGTTACTCACTAGCTAAAAGCACAAAGGAGTTAGAGAGGAAGGGTTTGGATTCATCTGTAGGACTGTCTAATAGATCATGAAGAGGCTTTAAAAAATAAACTGTCACTTGGTGGATTGTCCTTGTACAGGGCTGCTTCATGTTTTGAGTCCATTCATCCTTGCAAATAGTCAACATACTTAATGCTTAATCCTTACGCTTTTCTTGTCAAATCACAGTGAAATAGGATGCAAATTGAAGTCTAACCTGTTGGCCGTACCGACACGATTTTATCTTCTTATAAAGATTCATGTTTAACTCACTTTCCTTCTTGTTTGATACCTCATAAAGCCTTTACTGTACTTTTTTTGGCCAGTGCAAACCTGGGCTTGTACTACTGTAATTTTTGTAATTCACCCATTCTTCTTGATGATGATGGATATGCATTTTACCTAACAAGAATTGCTCCACACTGCAAAATTTTTTTTTTTTTTAATACATGGGAAAATAAAACCATTTGGAGCTCAAATTGTATAATGTGCGTAAGTGTAAGTGTGTCGTGGCTTTTCTGTTTACTCCATCATCCTTCCTTCATCTTTAGAAGCCCATGTGGACACAGGGACAAAGTGAAGATCCACACAGACAGTATCCTGAGGCGAGGAACACAACACTGAGCTTTATGATAAAATGCGCTGAAATGCATTCATGATTCCAGATGAAACTAAATGAAAGTGTAGAGTGTGTAAAATTTTATTTTGACGGATTTGTCAGCGAAAGATAATGGCAAGAACGCTACTCCTATGGGATTGAAAATTTGCACCTTTAAAGAAGTGTATACTGTTATTTTGAGAATATAAAGCAGCTCAAATGCAAGATTTAAGTTTCTGGTAATTAACATTAAACTTACTGAAATACTAGAACTAGTCTGTTGGATGGTTTAAGGCAGTGGTGTTTAATCTAATCCAGATTAAAGCTGGTGTGGGTGCATGTTTTCTTTCCAAATAAGCAGATGATGCACACTACTGAATGTCAAGAGCCATCAATTAGATCCATTGATTAGAAACAGGTGAAATGAGGTGAGATTGGACATCGCCGGTTTAAGGCAACTGGTTGATTTAGATCAGACTAAATCTGAAGTTTTAGCTTTCGTTAACTCTTAATTCACCTCAAGGGAAAGGCACAGCACTGTCACTTTGTGGCTAGGTTCTGAATATCCTGTAAAGAGTTTACTACACTATAAAGTCACATCAGCAAGTTAAAGTGGTCCAATCAAGCATAGGTTATTCCACTGCTCAGGTGCCCTAAAGCCCTAAGAGAGTCACAGAGCCATAAACACACCCCTGAAAGAGGAAAAACATTCGAGACAGTTTCAGTCATCAGCTTGGTGCCAATTCTTTATTACCTGTGAGTAGCATAGACTTTGCTAAAATCAGCATAAGAGCTTTGTTACAGGACAGAGAGAGACAGAGAGGTGATGTGAGTGATATTATACAGTGTGACAATGCTTCTGTGATCGGGTGAATTTTACAGTGGTGAAGCACTGAACAGTACCATGACATGAACATGCGACAGCAACACTGATGACGCCCCCTTCCGCTCCAAGACAGCAGAGTGCATAGAACAACTCTGATTTGCTGTTTGCATTGTAAGACTTGTTCAATTCTGGACACCCCAAAAGCACACAGGATGCCTACAACAAAAATGTACTAGCGTGGGGTTTAAGGACTGCTTAGTAAAATATAACATCTGTATGTATAAATATGAAACTCGGAATTAACCAGGATTTCGCCGTCATGGGAACGAGGACTACTGGTTTCTTTTCTTTTACTGATTCAAGAACCCATACATATTTTAAACATCTTTTTTGGGAGGGGGGAGGGTTTAAGTTACAGGTGGAAGGAGGTACTAAGAGTGAGGCATTAAGACAAAGACCAATTCCAACACTCGGACACAAGCTTCCCCTCCTTACACGCTCAGACTGAAAGAAGAGGAGGTTTGTTCCGAGTATTGTACTGCGGTCAGTAGTTACGGAGCGAGACACACAGCAGTTCTCTGCTTCTCTTAAGGACAATTAAACTATACTCACAAACATTCCAAACCATCGCAGCTCACGACACCAAAAAAAAAAAAACTACACTGTACACCCTTTCAAAAGAATTTTGGATAGACGGGTCAGATGAATTCACATAAATGCAATAATGGCATCTGATTTGCCAGTAATTTAGATCCAGACTCCCTCTAAGCTCATGTCCGACCCTCCTCCAATAGCTGAGTCCTTTTACAAACCCGAAATTGAATGGAATCACATCCTCTTAGTAACATTGATAGAGCAAGTTCCTTGACTTATTTGGTTTTGTATTTTTTCCGTTTTCATTTTTTTCAGGGGTGGGGGTCTCCCTCTGGTTAGCGAACAGCATGTGGTTTTCTTTTTGACCGGTTCTGCATTGAGAGAGGAAGAGAGCTGGAACCAGGCACGTTCTAGGCGTTCTGCATCTCTTTGCCGATCTTGTAGCTGAGAATCTTGTTCCAGTCGATCTTGGTGCGGGTGACAGGGAGCTGCCTGCGCAGAGCTTTGAAGGTCGTGTCCGACATCGTCTGGTAGTTCTCGCTAATGGCCGTCTATGATGAAAAGTTGAAGGGTCACTTATCTGATGTATATCTTGAAGGTACTGCCTTTCTAAATACCATCATTAACAAATCTCTGGTACAAAAAATGTTAATTAATGCCTTTACCTGGTAATCGTTCTCTGCATTTTCAATGATTTTTACAAATTCCTTGGCGGTTGACTCTTCATCCTGGAGAAAAGGAAAGAAAAACAACATTGCCTCATGTCTATGGATCTGATAGCAGAGGAACTGGTGGAAACTACATTTGAAGTGGACAGGGTATGTGTTTACTCACAGTGACTATGATGGACTCCTCCACCTCTTTATGACTGACCAGTTGCACATTGCCATCTTCATAATAATGCACCTGTCACAGCAGTCAGCAATGAAGAATTGCACGCAATGTCAAGAGTAATCAAAGTCCAAAGGTTCATTTCAGGAAAGTTGACAATACATAGACTAAATATCAGACGATAAACATCATGCAAACTGAAGAGTAAAGAGAACTGCTTAAGTGACAGTCTAAAACAAGTAAATTCACATCTCTTATTTTGGCTGGAGGGATAGGAATGTGATCCTGACTTCACAAGTCAGTCACCCATATAGAATTCTCACCTGGATTTTCAGCACCCCCACCACCTGAGAGGCAGACTGGTTGATGGTGAACTTCCATTCTGACCTACAGCGCCCATTCCTACACACACACACACACACACACACGCACACACGCACGTTAGAGGCTTTGCTTTTACAAACCGAATTACATGCAAGACTAAATACAATTCTCACAGTAAACTGAATCCAGGCCTATAAATTACATGCAAGAATAGAACTTTGGCTTCATTCCTCACCAGAAGTTTTTAGGCTGAAACTGATGTCCCTCAATACAGGCAATAATGGTCTTCTGACCGTCCACTGTTTTTCCATATACCTGTTCAAAACCAGTAGGTTAAAATCATCCTACTACAGTATGACCAGTAAACAAGGTTACTGAAATACATTTCACCAACCAGAATGAGTCTGCAGAATGAAAGAAAAAATATGATATTCAATGGAATTATAAAGCAAGCCTAAATTAAGTAATAAACCTAGCCTAAAAACAAACAAACAGAAATGCTCAGTATGTTGGCAACATGTACACAAATCATTTATACTGATGATGTGTGTGTGTGTGTGTGTGTGTGCGCGTATGCGTACTGTGCACACTCCGGTAGGGTAATGCTCCTTGACGTAGGCACTAAGTGCATTGTCGCAGGCCTCTCTCCAGGACTGAAGCGCGGTCTCACCCTGGTAGGGCTGCAGATCACTGGCCTCCTTACGCAGGTGATCAAAACGGAACGACCTGCGGCTACGCGGGTCAAAGAAGCGTCCCTGACCCAAATCCCCATGCTCCGTAATCAGAACCTATGCATAACAGGAACAGAGGAAGTGAGTGTTGACCCAGCTAAAAATGCATGTTTTTAGGACTACAGCACATAACAAAAGAGGAAGCAAGTCTATAAATGACTGAGCTTGACAATTACTACAAAACCTGCAGGACAGGTTTTCTCCACATAATAGCTTAACTGAAAAAGTTCATGGAAAAAACTTGAATACTGTGCTAGAATGAGCTCGAAAGTAGGCTACCAGTAAGACAATGATGAATCATTATGAGTTATAATTCCATTAGTGAAACAGGCAAAGAAGGCATATTCTAAAAACAAACATTTTGTTTAAAAAAATTGGTAAATTCTCACATTAGTTAGAAACTGTTGATGAGATACAAATTACCCTCATGGGCAAATTAAAGTCTACAGATACATAATGAATGACATGATCTATAAGGAAACTCCTGTGCAAATGAATAAACTCACACTGCTCCATCTCACAGTGTCATATGACCTGCTTTTGAGCTGAGTGAAGATGGAATATTCCTAAAAGAAGGAACTGTGTCCTGAGGCATGCATCCTAGGTGACATTGTGAAATAAATACATCTCTATTTTATTCATTACTGAAACCGTTCTACGGACATATTCAACAGGGAGCCGTGCAGATCATATACAGGTTTGGTCGGACGTTTACATACACCGGTCATGACATGAACTTTCCGTTACTGGCCCCTGCTCCAAGATCAACAGCTTCAAGCTCAACTACATTTTGGAGTTGACCACATGGATGTCTGTGTGGAGGAGTAAAGGTGAGGCATTCAACCTCAAGTACACTGTACCATCTGTTATGCATGGTGGTGGTACCATCATGCTTTTACTGCCAGTGGGATTGGTACCTAGCACAAAGTGTACAGAATAATAAAGAAGGAAGACTACCTCAGAATTCTTTTCATACATGGTCATAGTTGGGTGTTCCAACAGGACAATGACCCCAAACGCACATCGAAGCTGGTTGTGGACTGGATAAAGCAAGCCAATATTAAGCTTTTGAAATTACCTTCCCAAAGTCCTGACCTCACCATTGTCAAAAATATGGACTTTTAAAAGTCAGGTCCATGCCAGGAAATTTAACTGGACTCTACTAAATCTGCCAAGACGAGTGGTCAAATATCCAACCAGAATACTGCTAGAAGCTTGCTGATGGCTCCAAAAGCAACTGGGCAATGTGCAACTTGCTAAATGACATTTCATTTTATGGGACTGATATTATGTATAATTCTGACCTTGTGTTGATTTTGCAAAACCCCCAAAATGTAAAACTTGTGCAGTAAATTCTTGTTCTTTTTTCTGATGTTGTACATGATAAGTGAATGTAAACTTCTGACTTCAACTGTATAATCATGTCACTTCATCCATAATACATATCCAAAATGGCATTATATCAAGTATATATAATAAGTTAACCTGGGTAAACTGTAGCTCAAACTGTAAATAGCAGAAATGTCACCCCATAAATCAGTGGAGACCAGCACATGACCACCACTGGCCAGATATTATTTGAGTGGTCTATTTTTGTCCACAGGAGTGGCAGTGGCATGGTGGTTTGTGTGGTGGTGTATATATAAGTGTTTCAGGAACAGCACTACTCCTGTGTAGAACAGCCTGCCTTGTTAGTCTACCTTGTAAGTGTACAGTTAAGAGACTACTGCTAGTCATTTATAACACTTCACTGTCCAATTGTGACCAAGAGACTGCTGTTGGACAGATATTTTGATTAGTAGACCAAAGCACTGTGACTGTAAAGTGTTCCCAAATTTATGGCTATAGGGGTATGAAAAACTGTGTCACACCAGTAAAGATGACATGTACGTCTGGGCTCTGACATGTCACACTGGCTCTCTATAATTTGGGAAAATTATATATACACATATCCAAATCAGCCCATTAAATCCTATAAAGATTTTGAATGGAGGTACACTGGCTAAGTGTAGTACATTATGAACAACTCTTACCGACTCCTCTGTATTTTCCAATTTTACAGGGGTAAATTGATCCATGTTATACTGGGCAAAGGCACTGTGAAAGAAGGAGAGAGAGAGAGGGAAAAAATGAGATGAGAAAATATTCCTGGGCTCAAAGATTAATATTAAGACTGAACCAAGACACTTACTGCGCTGCCCCCTCCCTGAGGAGGTTGTCATTGTTGAGTAGAAGCCGCACATCTACGCAGAAAAAGTACAATCATTTCTGAACAAAAGCCAAACAGGCACACCCATGGAAATATCTCAACGTAAGAGGCGCAAATCTAAATAAAAGTGCAAGCTGACGCTTCACTAATGTCAAGGATCTATGTCAGGACACCTTCAGGGTAAACAGATGTTTTGTATAGTCCATTGCAGAACAGCAGCCTCCGAGACTACAGCTGTGTGAAACTTACCATTGAAGACTTCGTTGAACTCGCCAGGTGGAGCATGGGTGACAAAGTTAGCTGCTATGCGGACCTGCGCAAAAAAAACACAAAAAAAAACCAGAGATAATATTTGAAATATTGCATAAACTTTTCTTATAGCAATGACTCTCCAATAACAGTTACTCAAGTGCAGTAGGGATGGTAAAATTCACCAATTCGCATTGGCGCACTGGCATTAATGTTCACGATGCGACTGCTCCGATTACAAATACGAACAGGATACAATGCGTCTAACATTGTTGCACTGTTAAAATCCAATATATTTCTACATAATCATCAGTAGAGGGACGCTGCCTTTATTATTTAACCAATACGATGTATCCAATCATTTCAGATTTAAATTTATTCCTCCTCTCTCAAGCACACTCTTCTATCTCCTGTACTCCTCAAGTCTACTGGACACGTCTCACGCATGCAAGGCATGTCCTGTACCATATGGAACATCGTGTCCTTCTGCAATGAATCACAATAGGGATGAAACATATCATATCGCATTAGTAGTTGCTTCATATGTATCTGTAATGTATCAGATCATTGGCAATGCATTGAGATGTGTATTGCATCATCCTCAGTGATACAGTCACACTATTCATGTCCCAATGGTGTGTAGAGTTAAACAGAATTTGCCGAATCCCACAGAGAAAGGCATTGTGCTCTTCCTGAACTTAGCACCAGCCGCACAAGCCTAGTCCACATGATCACTGCTAAACCTCTAAACACATTAATTTTCCTTATCTGTTTTGCAGTTCCATCCTAAGTAAACAACGTTTTAGATCACCAAATACATATCACCAATACAGATGAAACTGAAAATGCCGTTTCTGCATTGTGGTATCAATAAGGGTAAAGCCGAGAGGAATGACGGTAGACATGTTTGTCATGTCTGGGATTAATAAATGGTGGAATCTACAGCAGCACTGTTTTCTGTTTTAGATATTTCTAACTATTGACTGAGTTGTGCAGTATACTAGCAATGCCAGGGTATCCAAGTAAATCTTTTATGTACATGTTGTTGAAACATGCATGATCTGCATGTAGTTTCCTATCGGTTCATGTTTTACTGAGAAAAAAACGTTACTGAAGCTAAAGCACAAAAAAACAGCAGTTTCAAAACTACCCATGTCTGCGTAGGCTAAACCTTAGTGGTCTAAATGCTCTCTGCCAGACAGTTCATAAAAATGTCATTTTCTTACATGTGAGGAAGTGAGTGCACAATGTCCCCAGCCTCTCAGATGAACAAAGAGGAAATGGCTAAATGGGGAGGAAACTGGATTCTTTGGCATTTTAATTAAAACTATTTTGAGTTATTTACTTATAACACAAAATAATAGTCTAATCTTTATAAATGAAACAAGGTGGAGCCCTTTATTTCTATGTAGTTACATGAACATGATTTGCTTGACATTACAGGGGTCTTTGTCATCTGTGTGAAACACTTCTATAAAATGTATCCACTCCATACATATATTAAAAGTATTTCAAACATCACGTATGCATACTGGGGACCATGTATAATTGAGGTCGGTAAAACACACAGCCTTGTCGAAAATCAGTGAAGTGTACACACACAGTAACAGCCCAAAGGCATGTAACTTTCAAGACTTGTATGACTGCTCTTTCTAAGCCTGCTCTGCACTCAGCACTAACCAAGAAGCTGAAGAGATTTCTAATCGACTATGAAGTGAGAAATATGAAGGTGTGGTAACACTTCCTCTCTTCGAGCTACAGATGCATAAAGAAGCACTGACACTATAGCCTAACTGAAACACACAACAAACCACAGTCAAGCTGCCGATTAACACTATAAAGATCTTTATGTGGATATGAAGGGGAAAGTGAACTAGCAAAGGAACTGGTGTAAAAACAGGTTTCTCTAGGTAACAGCAAAATCAGGTGGCTCAACGTAAGCCTGTGTTTCATGCCTCTATGCAGATAAAGTGGGAATACCCCAGACATCCTATATATCGAGCAATTCTTGTCTGTTTAATCCATACATTCGTTGAGACAGTTCCCAGGCAAATATTAAAAACAACATGACATCCGTACCTGAAACACTTGCATTTAACACGAACAAATACCAATCCATTAATAAACAGGATAAGTATACAGCTTAACAGTTCACGCCTGGGTTTTGAATTCACAATATTACATGATACCATCACCATATCATCATCATCATCATCATCATCATCATAAGCTACCAATTCCTCTTAATCACAATAAGGACAATCATACTGATAATATTACATTAGATTATTATTACCTTTACTCATCTGACAGACACCTTAATGTAACATGGCAAATAATAAATGCAAGCAACTAAGGGTTTTGTTTAAGGGACCTAAGGGTCTAAAGAGTTAGATTTCAATAAACGTATTACCGGGCAACTTACTATTTAACGGTAAACTATTTCATCAGCA
>JAOTRJ010000033.1:7446468-7449046 GCA_028564905.1 Leptodoras praelongus | reverse complement strand
ACATACACAGACACGCATAAACACACATATATATATATACACACACATATACACACACACACACACACACACACACAGCAATCGGCCATAAAATTAAAACCACCTCCTTTTATCTATACTCTTTGTCCATTTTATCCACTGACCATACAGGTGAACTTTGAGAAGATAGAGAAGATAGAGACTGTAGTCCATCTTTTTTTAGACAGACTTTGTTAGCCCCATTTTATGTTGTCCTTCAGTGGTCAGGACCCCCACATGACCCCCTCAGAGCAGGTATTTTTTGAGTGGTGGATGATTGTCAGCACTGCAGTGATGTGTGTTAGTGTGTGTTCTGCTTTTAGGGTTGGATCAGACACTGTAGTGCTGCTTAAGTTTCTAAACACTGTGTCCAATCACTGTCCACTCTATTAGACACACCTACCTAGTTGTGCCACCTTGTTGATGTAAAGTCAGAGACACTAACTCAATTGTTGCTGTACAGTTTATGTTAGTCATCATCTAGTACTTCATCAGTGGTCACAGGATGCTACCCACAGGGCACTGGTGGCTGGACATTTTTGGTTGGTGGACTATTCACAGTCCAGCATTGACACTGAGGTGTTTAAAAGCTTCAGCAACACTGCTGTCTCTGATCCAATCTTACCAGCACAATGAACACTAACACACCACCACCACATAAGGGTCACTGCAGTGCTGACAATCATCCACCACACAAATAACCTGCTCTGTGGTGATCCTGACCACAGAAAAACAGCATAAAAGGGGGCTAACAATGTCTAGAGAAAAACAGATGGATTAAAGTCTCTCTCTGTTGTAGATACAAAGAGGTGGTTTAATGTTATGGCTGATCTGTGTATATATTGGTGTATATATAGGGACTGAGAGAGTCATGGTGCATTCAGCTGCAGTCTTCCACTGGGTCAGCTGCTGAACTGGGTATTTATGACACCACATATACCACCAGAAAAAGTCTGTGTGCCTGTTGGAACTGTTTCCATCTGCATGAGAGGCTGGTCTCTCAGCTGTGGGAATATCCACTACCCGGATGCCATGCGTAGCAACTGTTGGTGCCACACAGTCTGCACCATGCTTTATCGTAAGCAGTGCATGGACCTGCTGGTTTCAGTCATTTTGATGTAAGAAAGACCCTCAAGCTCCTCAGAGCCACTTCTGAACTGATGCAATTGATACACAGCCAAGAAGGGGCAGGTACCAGCTTGCCAGACTGCACCAAGAAGATGCCAGCAAATACAGGCCTACAAAACCTGCAGCTAGAGCCAGCCACTCAAGCTGAGATTGGTTTCTCAACCAAAAGAGAGGAAACTGGTCAAAGGTGCGGTCACCATGAGAAAGGCCTTGTGAGTTCAGGTACCAAGTTCTGGGAGAAAACCTGTACTGGTCCGGGTGAGGTGGAGGACTCTGGTGGTCCATGGGTTGTACGATTTTGCCAGTGTGTGGAAAAAGATGTGGGGCAACCACGGCCAGGACCTAAGCCACCACAGACAATACTGTGATTCAGGGCTCACTACAAACTAGATCACAGAGCTAGCAGTGAGCACCTCAGCATTTAAAGGACTATTTGCATACATTGTGGGTTGCTGTGACAGAAAATGTTTGGGTGTTGTAGGGGATGAGGGTTTGGGGGAATATTCCGTGGCAGCTGCCACTGGACTAGGGTGGGCAGCTATGAGACTGGAAGGTAGAGTGGTAAGGATTCCAGACATGCTGTATGAAAGGGGGGACAGAGAAAGGGAAAGAAAGGGAGAGGTTGGGGAGAAAAGAACATAAATAATTAAGTATGCATTTTCATGAAACTGGTAGAGAAAATCTTCATTGGGTGCAGAGTACAAGCAGGGACTCTAGTAAGACTAGCTATGACAGCATAGTTAAAATGGAGAGCCAGAAGGTAACAAAGACATGAGGGAAACTCCACTGTCAACAAACCTGAGTCAATGTCTGAGAGTGGGGGAGCGATAGCATCCAAACATCCCAGTTTACCAGAACATTCTATGGCCAACAACCCTCCAGATCTGCACCTTTACCTAAGCAGAAAAAGCTACTGACAATACACTTGACTAAACCAATAGGTTCCCAATATCCTGGTTTATTTTATTGTGTTTTTTTATTGTGTTTCCCCTAGTATGTCTAGGATAATCTACCCTCCATGGGTTGTGTTGTCTTTTTAGTCACCTGATCTCATTTTCCCTTGTTTGTTAGTCCCTTTCTCCGGTTGTTGATGTGTCAGTCTTTTTAAAGGCCTCACTGTTATAATATAGAGCTTATTCTTTTCTGAAGAAAATTGATTTCTCCTGGCTCTTCTTCCATGCTGACACCATATTATGTTTTAGAAGCTTGACCTACAACTGAACTTATGTTTAACTGGTGCAACTGGATGCTGCACTTGATGCAATGCTCATGATTGTAATGTTGTTCTGATTGCGCAAGCCTGGGTGAAAGTGATAGTGTAGAATTGCGGTGTGAGTTTGCTGTGTGAAACATGTTGTTTTATGATGTTATTCAGAGAGAGTGAACCTAAACCTGGCTCCCACGCTTCCCCGGAGAAGCAGGCAGGCTGATG
>JAOTRJ010000033.1:7438968-7443968 GCA_028564905.1 Leptodoras praelongus | reverse complement strand
ATTATTATTATTGTTATTGTTGAAAAAATGGCTTTCTAGATTGCCATTTAATAGTAAATGATAATACCTGCCCGCAGAGCAAGAAGGTCCCAGGTTCAATGCCCAGGTGGGGTGGTCTGGGTCCTTTCTGTGTGGAGTCTGCATGTCCTCCCTATGTCCACGTGGGTTTACTCCGGGTACTCTGGTTTCCTCCCACAGTCCAAAGACATGCACGTTAGGTTGGTTGGTGTCTCTAAAGTGCCCCTAGTGTGTGAGTGTGTGTATGAGTGTGTGAGCATGTGTGTGTGTGTGCCCTACAATGGATTGGCGCCTAGGGTTGTTCTTGCCTTGTGCCCTAAGATGCCGGCTAGGCACCAGCTCTCCCATGACCCTGAAATAGTAATAAGCGGTTAAGATAATGACAATACCTGAATATATTTCTGAATAATGTTACACTAAAATAAATATACAACATTATGTATAAATACATATATTTTCCCAAATAATATATTTTTCAAATAACTTTTTATATTAAATTTTATATTTTTTGAATAATTAAGGACAGAAGCTGTATGCAGCTATTAAGCTGTATATAATTAAGCTGTAAGCTGTATATAATGTCCATTTTAGTAGAATAAATTTAGTAAATGTATTTACAATTTTTGTGGTACTTAGCTGAACGTGCATACAGTATTTCACTTGGTATAAGTGGAAATTCTTAGCTTAATTAATTGAATTATTTTGTTATAATATAATGTATATATTGTATTTTCTGATTGGGGACATTTGGATTAGGATTTTTTGTTATTTGTGTCACTTTTTGTGAATTGTTAAGAACAAAATGTAGGAACAAGTCAATGTAAAGTGCAGGAATAGAAAATTCTTGTCACATGTAGATAATTAAATACATAGTGTAATGTATTTATTTATAGTGAAGATCTGTGATTCTTTTTCCATTTAAAATCTGAATTGTTCAGAATTTTTCAGAAATGTTTTCATTCAGTAAATATTCAATGTTGAATATATTTAATATTCAAGATTCTGCACTATTTCTAGCTCCCTATTTAATGCAATGTGTGATATTGACCATGTTTACTGCGTTGTAGGAAAGGTCAGATGTTCTTCATGCCTAATTTTATTATATTGAAGCAGATGTTCAGAAGATAGTCTGAGGGATTTGATGGATCATAAGGCATGGCACAAACTTGTAGAGTCCAAATCTGTGTCTGCCTGTGTGTCTGTGTGTTGAATTACAGCACCACTATTGTCTAAAGTAGCCAGTGTTACTGTTCCCTTTTTGAATGGAATCCCCATCACTGATGTAGCAGGAGAGAGTGAAAGTCCCAAAACACAGGATTTGTATTAATGTACATACACCTGTATGATCACTTATTAAGAAAGAAGACAGGGAATCCTTTGGTTTTCCTTACACAAATGTTACATTATTGACTTTGAAAAGCATGCTACAAATGTGGTATAACAACAACATTTCTGCTGTGGAAGATACTTTGAAACTCTTGTTTGGCAAGAGAGAACATTACAAATGGGATAGGGAGAGCTTGTTGTACCCTGGCCTTGTTTACGTGACCAAACAAACGCTTGTGTTACTTATAAACACAGTAATCTGGTGTGATGGCGGTCATGCTGGGAGAAAGCCAGGGAGAGTTTGTACACTCATCTGTTCAGTATGAAGCTCCAATTCATTCACAGATTTCAATCTTCAGTAAGTAACACCAAAATAACACCAAGCATTCTTTGTTGTCATTTAATACATACAGATATACAGGATATTATTATTATTAGTCACAAAAAGACAGGTCCTTATCAGCCTGTTGATTTGGCCTTTTATGGTATCCATTTTATTGACAAATACATTTGGAGCTAAAAACATCTTAAGTGATTCTTTGAATCATTCAGGTCTTTCAACAACATACACCCTTGTCCAAATGACCCAGCTGAGGCTGATCATAGCTCAGCATGTAATCCCTATGAAAAGCTATCTATTTTGCCCCCATGGTTCTCCTCCTTTTAGCCATAGTCAATTAGAGGCTCTCTTTGCCACATTGGTGGTGTCAGAGAAGGCTCCTTTTCCAAGGATCTGAGACCCAGCCATCTTCTGAGCAGAGAACTGAGATTCTTCTCCAAGGTATCTACAGTCAGAACTGACACTTCATATACCAGGAGTGGCCACAGGATTCTAGGCAGAGTGTCATGCTTGTAAAGCCAGACTTAAAAATTTCCTCACAATTCTGCCTGGCCCATGCTCTTCTGCACCCCTTGAGGTCTAGGCAGATGGAATGGATAGATGCTGCATTCCTCAGGGTGCTGTCAAACACCTTGCCAATCTCTGTGATGATCAGGATGGCAGTGCTGAAGTGGAATGGGCCAACCACATTTTCCCATTCAGCACAGTAATCTGGATTTGGCTGGTCTGAACTTTATATGAGCCCATTGACTCTATATGAGCCTCTTAAGTCCCTGCAGAATCCAACTACACTATGGTATTAACTCTGTGGGGACTAACTACTTAACTTCAGTCACACAGTTGCTTTGGCACCTTTAACATGGCTTCAGTTCTGTCATACATGTAATGTGAAGTCTCTTGGGCTGAACAGGTATATAAGAAGATAACCCAACATGTTGTAATCTTACAGAAGTATTAGAGAGAGAAAATAAGAGAGAGAGAGAGAGAGAGAGAGAGAAAGAAAGATTTGATTCTGTAGTAATGGCTTCAGTTTTTATGGTGGCAATTTGCATGAACTCTATATTGTTATAATGAGTGATCAGAATACTTGCAATTAATTGCAAAGTCATTCCTTGCTATGAAAATGAATTTAATCACAAAAACACTATTTCAACCATGCCACAAAATGACCTGCTAACATCATTTCAGTGATCTTCTCCTTAACTGTTAATGAGTACAAGGGAAGAGAGAATTAGAAGAGCAGATTGTATGCTTGGGGGTCGTACTTGAAATCATTGTCTTCTTCTATTAACCATGGTTACCTCCAAGGAAACATGTGCAATCATTATTGCTTTGTATCAAAGGGAATTCACAGGGTGCCCAATAAATTCCAGCAAGTGCCAGGACCGTCTGCTAAAGAGGATTCAGCTATGGAATCAGGACATGAGTACAGAGCTTGCTCCGGAATGGCAGCAGGAAGGTGTTAGTGTATCTGCATGCACAGTGAAGTGAAGGCTTTTGGAGGATGGTCTTGTGTCAAGAAGGGCAGCAAAGAAGCCACTTCTCTCCAAGAAAAACCTCAAGAACAGATGCCATTCTGCAGGAAGTACAGGGATTGGACTGTAGAGGACTGGGGTAAAGTTTTTTTCTCAGATGAAGCCCCCTTCAGACTGTTTGGGACATCTGGAAACATGATTGTCCAGAGAAAAAAAGGTAAGCTCTACCATGAGTCCAGTGTCATGCCAACACTAAAGTAACCTGAGACCATTCACATGTGGGGGTGCTTGGCATCCAAGGCAACATTCTCCTAGAGCAACGCCTCTCAATGGTCCAGGAGTGTTTGGTGATATCACAAAAAGTGATAACTAAGTGGCTCAATGAACAAAATATTTAAATTTTATGTCCATGGCCAGGAAACTTCCCAGAACTCAATTCCAATTCCATTGAGAACCTGTGGTCAATCCTCAAAAAGTGAGTGGACAAACAAAAACATAGAAATTGTGATCAACTCCAAGCACAGATTAGGCAAGAATGGGTTGCCATCAGTCAGGATTTAGCCCAGAAGCTGATATCCAGCATGCCATGGCGAATTGCAGTAGCCTTGAAAAAGAAGGATCAACACTGTAATATTGTATTTGTCAATAAAAGTAAAAAAATATGAAATGTTTATAATTGTACTTCATCTCTAAAGTGGCCCTATAGTGTGTGTGTGTGTGTGTGTGCCCTATAATGGATTGGCCCACTGTCTAGGGTTGTTCCTGCCTTGCGCCCTATGTGGCCGGCTAGGCACCTGCTCTCCGTGACCCTGAAAAGGAATAAGAGGCCAAGAAGATGAAGATAATTGTACTTTATGATCTGACAAAAAGATCTAAACACACCTAAGCAGCAAACTTTGTGAAAACCAAAATGTGTCAGTCTCAAAATGGCATACTAAAGTTTGTACACTACATACTATGCTAAATAATACACAGTTCATAACTAAATATGTGATTGTGTAAGCTTTTTATGGTTTAATGTACTATGCTCTGTATCAGAGTATTACTTCTAATGAGAATTAGAAACTGTAATGCTGATCCATACAAACATCTGAGTCCAAGAGCATTTGAGACATACAAAGTAGACAGTAGTGGTTATGGTATAATGCTTTGCATCCTGCACTAAATAGCATGACCAAGCCCCTATAATGCCTATGTAGTGGTGGTAACAAATAAGATTAGGTGCTTTGTACTGGATCTCAAGGCCTATTTTCTACATATATTTACTGTTTGCATGGTCTGGAGTACACACACACACACACACACACTGTGACCAAGTCCAAAAATTGTGAATGTCAAAACCTCATAGCATCACAGAGTATCTAAAAATATGAGACAATAAATTAGCAAGTGTATGATATGATATAGTGATTTAGAGGGGTGGCAGTGGGCAAATCCTTTCACCTGCATGTTCTCTTCCCCTCTATGATCCATGCTGGTATTTATAGGGTGTTTTATTGTTGATGACCTTCAGCTGAGTGTAGCAATAATGCACATGGATGTACAACCCCAATTCCAATGATGTTGGGACATTGTGTAAAACATAAATAATATAATATAAATATAATATGATTTGCAAATCCTTTTCAACCCATTGAATGCACTACAAAGACAAGATATTTAATGTTCAAATGGATAAACGTTATTGTTTTTTACAAATATTCACTCATTTTGAATTTCATGCCTGCAACACTTTCCAAAACAGTTGGGACAGGGGCGTGTTTACCGCTGTGTTACATCACCTTTCCTTTTAACAATACTCAATAAGCGTTTGGGAACTGAGGACACTAATTGTTGAAGCT
>JAOTRJ010000033.1:7192220-7204851 GCA_028564905.1 Leptodoras praelongus | reverse complement strand
ACAATGTAAATAGTCATGAAAATAAAGAAAATGCATTGAATGAGAAGGTGTGTCCAAACTTTTGGCCTGTACTGTACCTATAGTTTATATGTTAAAAAGCTGTCAATCAAATCAAATTGGCAGCTAGCTAATGGCTCTGGACACTTGTTCAGTTCATTGCTGATGAGTACACAGTCCATTTTAGGAAGGCAGCAAAAGTGATGTTAAAGGGACTAAGTGTTTGTATCACTAATAACATTCGGCTCTAAACAGACTGTGGACTCTAGGCTGTGTTCATATGGAAAACTAAATACCACCTCTCTGTACAGAACAAAATGGAGACTATTTGTAATGGTCATCAGTGCACATGCATTTGTTATAATTTCATGGATTAAATGCATCTCCAAACAGAACCAAAAATCACAGAAACTGTTATTGAATTGAATGACCTGGTCTGGTAATGTTACTCATTAGAGCTATATGTGCAAATAGAATTATTAATAATAGTATCACTAATTAAGTCATTGAATTAACTGGTAATTAACAATGATAGAGTTCTATCATTTTAACATTAATAATAATGCAGTCATGTGACCTGTAGCCCTGCAAGAGAACCAATAGGAAGTGGAAAAAAGGGAACAAAAAAGTCACACAAAGTTAATCTGTGGGGCAGACATTAACAAAGTATGTGTGAAAACTTTTTAAATCTCATGTCACACTCTGTTTCAGAGATGGATTGTTGTAAAAGCAGGTTATTTTTGTCTAAACTTGATATACACTGATAAAAATATCCTGGTTGAGCAACATAAAAATATTCAGGTAATTTTTCAAATCAGATTATTATGTAGATAACGCAAGACTGGTGCTTTTACTGCATAAACTTCTTTAAAAATACATTTGCAAGTAAAGTCATCATAACTTCTCTATCATATGTCTAGTCATTTTTTTTGAGAGTGTGATCAACTTAATTTTATGAGTTTCAAACGTCTATTTTTAATTTAAACCTACTTGAATTTTTAAAGGCACATATTACTTTCTTGAAGCAGGACCTACTTTTTTCAAATGTGCTAAAATCTTTTTAAAGTTCTATTCACCTCCATGGAACTGTTCTTTATTGCAGCAGTAGGGACTTAAAAATAGTCACACATGCAACAACCTGAAAAAGGAAAATTGTAGAGCAGGGGGCCACAGGGAAAGGTGAGTAAAAGAACTACATGACACTAGGAGACTAGGCAATTTATCTATACTATGGCAATTACAAAAAAAGGACATGGTAGATAAACAATGACATTGAACATTAAATAACAGACAACCAGCAATGTAAATGGACAAGAAGATTAAATAACTAAAGATACTTAAAAGATACTAAGTAAAATATTACATTTAAAGTGCAGGGGACACATGGCATCCTGAGAATCCTCACCATGGCCCGAACCTGACAGGATCGGCAGATACCACAGTATTGTGGATTTACAGTGCTTTCAAAAGTATTCATACGCCTTGAAGTTTTCCACATTTTTTCACATTACACCCACAAACATAAATGTCTTTTATTGTGATTTTATGTTATAGACCAGCCCAAAGTAGCAAGTAATTTTGAAGTGAAAAAACTTTGACTGGGCCATTCGAACACATGAGTATGCTTTGATCTAAACCATTCCATTGTAGCTCTGGCTGTATGTTTAGGGTCATTGCCCTGCTGGAAGGTGAACCTCTGCCCCAGTTTCAAGTTTTTTGCAGGTTTTCCTCCAGGATTGCCCTGTATTTATCTCCATCCATCTTTGCATCAACTCTGACCAGCTTCACTGTCCCTGCTGAAGAAATGCATCCCCACAGCATGATGCTGTCTCCACCATGTTTCACGGTGGGCATGGTGTGTTTATGGTGATGTGCGGTGTCATTATGGTGATTTTTGTCTCATCTGACCAGAGCACCTTCTTACATATGTTTGCTGTGTCCCCTACATGGCTTGTGGCAAACTGTAAATGGGATTGGCTTTCTTCTTGCCAATCTTCCATAAAGGCCAGATTTGTGGAGTACATAACTAATAGTTGTCCTGTGGACAGATTCTCCCACCTGAGCTGTTGAGCTCTGCAGCTCCTCCAGAGTGACCAATGGCCTATTGGCTGCTTCTGTAATCAGTGCTCTGCTTGCCTGGGTGTCAGTTTAGGTGGGCGGTCATGTCTTGGTAGGTTTGCAGTTGTGCCATTTTGCTTCCATTTTCAGGTGATGGACTGAACAGTGCTCCATGAGACGTCCATAGCTTTGGATATTTTTTATAAAACAACCCTGCTTTACACTTCACCACAACTTTATCCCTGACATGTCTGGTGTGTTCCTTGGTTTTCATGATGCTGTTTTTCACTAATGTTCTCTAACTAACCTCTGAGGCCCTCACAGAACAGATGTAGTTATACTGAGATAAAATTCCACACAGGTGGACTCTATTTACTACTTAGGTGACTTCTAAAGGCAATTGGTGAATTTTATTTAGGGGTATCAGATTACAGGGGGCTGAATACAAATGCACACCACACTTTTCAGATTTTTACATTTTTCCAAACTATGTATCATTTTCTTTTCAAGTACTTGCTTCTTTGTGTTGGACTTTCACATAAAATTCCAGTAAAATACATTTACATTTGTGGCTGGAATGTGAAAAAAATGTGTAAAAGTTCAAGGGGTATGAATACTTTTGCAAGGCACTGTATTCTGTTATTCTCCCATTATTCTGTGTTCATTAATATTGTGGTTGTCCTTAAAGGTAAAATTCCAAATGGGCAAAACAACCTGCAGGCTTTCCCACTTTGCGATTAGGCCTATATTGGAACGGTGTAAATAAAACAAGATCATTGATTGTTATGTGGGTGTGCCTAAGAAGATTGGCTGGCTAAATACATGGAAGTACCAGAGAAACTGGTATAACAGTTAATACTTGGTAGGTCCACCACGCTGATGTTTGTTGAGGCCTCAGCATTGAAATCCAGTGTTACTGAGACAGTGTTGAACACCTATCGCAGACACCCAGAATCATTTTATGGCCGCATTGCTGTGTTTTGTGGCATTGGTGTTACTAGCCAGTTATGATCATCTGTGAGCTCATATATGTGGAAGAGGGCAGTCGGCACTTTCCACCATGTTCAGCTGCCATATGACAAAGCATGAGTAGGAGAAACGATGAGTTGGCTCACTGTCTTTGTGTGTCCCAGGGGAAGCATTTGCTAGTTCTTACCCTCCATGCTTGATAGCTGTGGTATGGAGAAAGAGCTAGTGGGTGGGAACGAGGAAATGACCAAAATGGTGGTGTTGCTCTGCAAAAAGGAAAAGTATAAAAATAAAAAAAAAGGGGCTCATGTGATTTGTTTGGCATTCTGATTGATATTCGCTAGATTTCTTGCTATTTTAACATATGGGTTTGTTTTTCAAATAAATAAATAAAATCATTAAATAATAATAACAATAATAATAATAATAATAATAATCTGGGATGGTAAAACCACTGTTGGTGGGTCATACAATAATCCAGCTATGTAAATGTTTAAAAATGTTTTGTGTGTATGTGTGTGTGTGTTTGTCTCTGCATATGGAACAAGAAAGAAAGGCAGGAAGAAAATTAAAAATGTGACATTTTCATGTGCGCTGCTATCTCAAACTGCTCTGCTCTATCTGTGGCATAAAACATGTAGGTCACATTCAGCATGCCATTATTAAAGCACTCACTTCAATACCACACACACACACACACACACAGTACAACCATTTATTAACCTTCAACCAGCCTGGACTTTTATCTTTACTGTTCTCTCATGCGCACACACACACACACACACACACAGCACCCGAACACACACAGTACAAACACAGACACAAAGATCCACATATATACACTCAATAAAACACTTTTTCCAACATTTATCATAATTAAACAACTTGGCATTCACTTTGGGTTTTTCAAAATATGTCATATTTATTCCCTATCTCTCATACTTGGTTTAAATAAACTCTTATATGGTTTGAAGATTACTTTATGTGTTGATTCAGGTGTGTTATTTCAGAGAAAACAGAATCTGCATTACTGAACCATTGATTTATAGCAAAAGACAGCATGACTGCTGCTGTATTTGAGAATGAACCACTTGTGGGTCTTGTGAGGTTTTTTTTTGCTTTTTGTCAAATATTCCTATTTTGATTTAGACAAAATATTCACTAACTCACTAATACTAATATTAACTAATATTTGCTAACACTTTATTTGGAGTATTTGTAACATTTTTGCATCAACCAGGGCTGTACACATTTTCAACAATGTACTATATATACACAAATATTCCAAACCCTAACCCTTATGCTAACTCTTAACTCTAACCATCTAACTCTACAAGTTTTTGAAATATTATAAACATTCTGTAAACATCTTCATGAAGTGTTGAATCTCACATAATAAGCTGTTGAAATGTTATGAATATGGCTAATTTATTTGCCCATTTATAGTTTGATTGCATATTGAAAATATCCCCATAACAGAGTATTACAGTGATATAGTGTTAGCCCTTAAATCTAATGAACTGCACATCTGATCAGAACATATAGCTCTCTGTATAGACAATAACCTGTAGGACAGAAATCATGACCTGTTGTGTTTTAAAGTACCTTTTAGATTTTTTAACTCTGTAATTGAACTGTGGTCAAGATAATGCTCGAGACATTGTTTTCCAAGGCAAGGCTGTATTGTGTTGTCCTAGTCTGAGAGACATGTACACTGTAAATCTGTGTAGCTCATTAAATTTAAATAGACTGCATTTGTCCTGATAATATTGTTTTACCATTTCATTCATTCATTCATTCATTCATTATCTAAGACACTTATCCTGCTTCTGGGTCATGGGGCTGCTGGAGTCTTTCCCAGTGCTCATTGCATGGTAGACAAAAACATCCTGAACAGGTTGCCAGTCCAATTTGCCTGACTGCAGTTTTGCCTGACTGGCCTGGAAATCAAGCCTGGGTGCTTCTTACTGTGAAGCAATAGTGCTACCCACTGAACCACTGTGGCCCCCTGGTTTACCATTTATATATCCATATACACAGATAATTATGCTCAATATCCAGACCTGTCTATCATTGATAATTGTTCTAATGATAAATCTTGGGTTCAGTTATCAAAAGAATTCACAGTACTAATAGGGAAGAGAATAAAGAGAGCTCATAATATCTAATTATTGCTGCATTCATTGTAATTACAGCCTTCATTAGCAAGTGAAAGGAACATCATCTTTTATATTCTGGGTCCAGTTATTACAGTGTTTACTACTACAGTGACACACCCACTGTACACTTACTGTTTATTATACATGCACAGTCAAGTCAGAATTATCCAATCATGTAGCAGCAAGAGTTTACATCAAACATGAGAATGGGGTGGTGTGGGGTGGGGTTGGGGTTGGTGTGTGATCTCTGTGACTTTGATCATGGTGCCAGGAAGGTTGGTTTGCGTATTTATATTTATGATAATTTATATATAGATAGGATTGAGAGATCCCTCAAGTGGCTGACATTTGACAAGCTGTTGGATGACAACAGATAAATTAGAAAGCAATGAGGAGAAGTAAAATAGCAGGCAGAGAAGTAAAGACGCTATCTCTCTCCGATCAGAGTATACCATCTTCCAGATTGGATAGTCATCAAAATGTCACTTTTTATCCAGAGTTATTTATTCAGGCTGCCTTTGCTGTTATGTGCCGCTATGGCACTGGGTTGTAGGAACACAAGCAAAAAAAAAAAAAAACAGGGCCATGGGATATTTGCTTGAGAGTTGAGTGTTTGCAATCAGAGAGAGCTGCAGAGATGTACACTTGGAGAGTGAAATCCTGACCTCTGCGTTATTGGAAAAGGCCTGAAAGCTCTCTCCAGACATTCAGACTCTGACATTCATATGTTCTTTCAACACCTCTGGACTTCTGTTAGCCTGAGCTTGACATTTAAAAAACATAGGATGTACGCTTCAACTTGTCTGAGCCTTTAACTAATGCATGGAAACACTCTTCACCATCCTTTTGATGTACAAGAGCCTGTTTTTATGATTTGTTTATTTCTAGCCTCATAGAGACCTCTGGGGGAAAGTTTTAGGTTTCTGGAACTGGAGCCAATTAGAAATAGCAAATATTAAATGAACAGATGATTTTACGAGCTATAGCTATTTTCTATATCCCAACTCCTCTGTGCCTCTGTCTTTAATGGGTGTTCTGCTCATCACTGGACAAATATCTTGCAGTTAATGGCAGAAATGGCATGAGAGGAAATATTCAAAGTGTTCGTCTGACACATTTCCTTTTTTCTTTCTGAATTAATCTTTCAGATTTGTGCTGATCACTGAGCACATGCAGAGTAATGTTCATGTGATGATCTCATTCCTGCTAAAAGACTTATAATCTTATCTCTACTTTTCGTGGGGACGTATGCTTTGACTCAGTGTAAGAGATTACTGGATTACAGAACACTGTTAATTGGATGCTGCACTTCCAGCTGGCTGAAGATTACAGCTCTACTAAAGAAGCTTCTGCTACTTTGCTGCTGGCAAGCAAACCAAGAGTAATGGAACACAAAAGCAAAAAAAAGAAGGATAATAATAGTGAAAAGTGAAACTGAACAAGCCAGGGGTAATATGTAACACAAATATGCTTAAGCTGGGTTTATTCTTGCAATATATATTCAAATTTTATCTTTAAATGAAAAACCAATGCTACCCAAATGCATTTTTTTTCTTTTGCCTAATGCAAAATTAGCATTATATACTTACAGTCTGCTTGGAGAAAAAAGAGAGGGAGAAAGGCAGAATCATACAGAGCATACGGCTTCTTCTTCGTCATCTTCCCTTTTTCATTACTTTGAATGTAACACTGTGAGAACAGCTGCGGAGGAAGTGATGTCAGTAAAAGAGCATTGTTTTGTCCATCTGTTGTAGGCTTGGTGTTATGACATGTTCTGGCCGCAGGATGTCTAGAAACACCATTTCTCTGAAAGCAGGCCTATGATTGCTTGCATCCAGATGGATCCTGAAGGCTGACGTTGCATCATACAAGGAAAGAAATCTGCTTATTGGAAACTGTAAACAAAAAACAATAACTGCTCAGCGCCTGCTGCACATGCAGAACCAATATCTCAGCAAAATCGTGCTCTCACATATGCCTACAAACATACTTCTTATTCATGCAAAGTATATATTTCAACTTTTCTGACACATTGGAAACACAGGTCCTATAGGATTTAACCATTCAGTTTATCCGGGTTTAAAGATCTCGTCCTTCAAAGTGCATTGAGTGGACTTTTTGACCCCACCTCCTATTCTTACCTGTGTGCATCATGCCAGTTTCATATACAACTCATTTACAATACTCCATGTACACTATATTGCCAAAAGTATTCACTTGTCTGCCTTTACAAGCATATGAACTTGAATGACATCCCATTCTAAATCCATAGGGTTTAATATGATGTTGGCCCACCTTTTGCAGCTATAACAGGTTCAGGGGCTCTCAACAGCTCTTCTGGGAAGGCTTTCCACAAGGTTTAGGAGTGTGTTTATGGGAATTTTTGACCATTCTTCAAGAAGTGTATTTGTGAGGTCAGACACTGATGTTGGATGAGAAGTCTCCACTCTAATTCATCCCAAAGGTGTTCTATTGGGTTGAGGTCTGTGCAGGCCAGTCAAGTTCTTCCACACCAAACTCGCTCATCCATGTCTTTATGGATCTTGCTTTGTGCACTGCTTGCTTTGTCATGTTGGAACAGGAAGGGGCCATCACCAAACTGTTCCCATAATGTTGGGAGCAGGAAATGATCTAAAATCTCTTGGTATGCTGAAGCATTAAGAGTTCCTTTCACTGGAACTAATCTCATACCATAATCCCCCTCCACCAAACTTTACACTTGGCATAAGTCAGACAATTACTGTTCTCCTGGTAACCGCCAAACCCAGACTCATCCATTAGATTGCCAGATGGAGAAGCATGATTCATCACTCCAGAGAACACGTCTCCACTGCTCCAGTCCAGTGGCGGTGTGCTTTACACCACTGCATCCTACACTTTTCATTGTGCTTGGATGCAGTTGCTCAGCCATGGAAACCCATTCCATGAAGCTGTCTACACACTGTTCTTGAGCTAATCTGAAGGCCACAAGAAGTTTGGAGGTCTGTAGCAAAGTTGGCGACCTCTGTGCACTTTGCGCCTCAGCATCTGCTAACCCCACTCTGTAATTATACGTGGCTTGCCACTTCATGGCTGAGTTACTGTCATTCCCAATCGCTTCCACTGTTATAATATCACTGACAGTTGACTGTGGAATATTTAGTAGCGAGGAAATTTCACAACTGGACTGGACAGGTGGCATCCTATCACGGTAGCATGCTGGAATTCTCCTGAGAGCGACCCATTCTTTCACAAATGTTTGTAGAAGCAGTCTGCATGCCTAGGTGCTTGATTTTATACATCAGTGGCCATGGAAGTGATTGGAACACCTGAATTCAATGATTTGGATGGGTGAGTGAATTATTCTGTAAATACAGTGTATGATGAGCATCAAATTCTATCACAAACCTCCTAAAAACTTAGGAACTCCAACCTTGGTACTTTCCACATTGTCTACATGCTAGTAAACATACCTGAAGTTATAAAGGTTGTCAGTTGGCTGGACATTGAGAAGGATTTGCAGTTGGAGTCGTGGCACTAATATTACAGGCTGCTGATTTAACCTTAAAACATTAAGCATTTAACATTAAACCTTAAAAACATCCATGATCATTGATTAGTACTAGTTCATATTTTACAGTGCTGTGTTTTCCTCTATTTTGTAATAAAAATAAACTAAAAACAGGGTACAAATAAAAGAGCAGTTAAAATGTAAAGAAAAAAAATCTGTGTTTTAAAAGATAAGTTGCTTGAAAAAAAAACATATTTTAAAGGAATTCGGTTGAGATCAAATAGAAAATTTTCTATTTCTATTTTCTAGACGTTTCTCAGAACAAAGTATGGCAAGTTTGGACTTGCATATGTGGTAGTACAGTACATGGAATTACAGACTTGGTAAGGTTGACTCTCAAGTATAAACTCCTGAGGACTGAAGGACATTGTATGGTCATTCTGCAATTCAAACAGCAATGTACTTGACAGACTTGACATACTTGATGTCACCTGACAGCACATCTCTGAAAACGTCAGAGCAAATTTTCACATTTTCACATTTTCTTGATAAATTAACCACATACTTGAAATCTAAATAAGGACATTCTTATGTAAAAATCATATAGTTCTCCTCTTCCATCACGCTGAGCTTGGTGCAAAATGCATTCTGGGATATCTGACTGCCCCAAGTCCACACAAACCTGATGCATCGTTGATAACATGGATGGAGCAAGAGCACATCTGTACTTCGATAGATGCAGACATTTGAATGGAACAGTACTTGGGCTGTGACTGTTGACATTTCTCAAGTATAAAAGAACACAAGTACGATCAAGAATGCAGTTTGAGAATCAGCTAGAGATAGATTTCAAGTACCATTATGTCCAAGGCAAATCCGAGATAATACAAAAAACAGACTCAGACTTGTATTAGTACTACCGCCCTATCGTAACACAGCACCAATATAAGGAGACATTTGACTTATTTCATGGGCTTTCAATGTCTAACCAGTTTAATTACAAATGAAGTGGTCTATGCTTAATATGTCTAACAATAAAATAAATCTGTGTATACCACAGTACTGTTAAACTCTTGAATCAGATTGGTCAGAAACTGTTGATTAATTTTCTATAACAGCTCTGACAATAGTGCCAGCTGTAATTCAGATCATGTTTATATAAAAGTGCTTGTTCTAATACAATATAATTTCTGTATTAACAACTCATTCACAAAGTAAAAAATTTATTATCACTGAGATAGTAAAGCTTTCTCTAAAGAGATGTTTATTTAACATTTGTCGACAGAGACCCAACTGATAACAGGACTTGACTTATCTTGCAGGGGTTCCACTACATTAATTGTAGCTATAAGCAATTGTCACATCTTTTGTTAATAAATTAAGTACTATAATTTTTGGCAACTTGCTCTCATTTAAGAGGAATTCTGGACTCGTTGTGCATCAGATCACATCACGCCGTTGTGTCACTGATTGTTTTCCTATTACAACATGTTACATTGTAATTTAGTCCTTACTTACTACTTATTGATCTTAGTCAGATAGCATAGTGGAGATGTGATCAGGGTTAAATTACACTGATGCAAAATAAAAAGGTTGACCTACTATGTGGCATAATAAAAGCTGTGTTTGTACCACCTTCTTGTATCTACACACTTTGTCCATTTTATCAGCTCCACTGACCATACAGGTGCAGTTTGTAGTTTTACACATAGAGACCCCTTTAATGCTGGTCTTCAGTGGTCAGGACCCCCACAAGATCACCACAAAGCAAGTATTGTTTGGGTGGTGGATGATTGTTGGCACTGCAGTGACACTGATGTGGTGGTGGTGTGTTAGTGTGTGTTGTGATGGTACGATTGGATCAGACACAGCAGTGCTGCTGAAGTTCTAAACCCCTTAGTCCACCAACCAAAAATATCCAGCCAATAGTGTCCTGTGGGCAGCATCCTGTGAGCACTGAAGAAGGACTAGAGGATGACTAACACAAACTGTGCAGCAACAGATGAGTTACTGTCTCTGACTTTACATCTACAAGGTGGAGCAACTAGGTAGGTTTGTCTAATAGTGTGGACAGTGAGTGGACACAGTGTTTAAAACTCCAGCAGAACTGCAGTGTCTGATCCAATTGTACCAGCACAACACACACTAACACACAACCACCACATCAGGGTCACTGCAGTGCCGACAATCATCCACCCAAATAAAACCTGCTCTGTGCTGGTCCTGTGGGGGTCCTGACCACTGAAGAACAACATAAAAGAGGGCTAACAAAGTCTGCAGTAAAACAGATGGACGACGGTTTTTATTTGTAAAACTACAAAGTGTAGGGAAGTGTCACCACTTCTTGTCAGTATCTTGCCAAGTGCCGTAAATGTAAATGTAGGCACAAGGAGGTGGTTTTAATGATATGGCTGACCAGTGTATATAGGGTGTGGCAAATGGTTATTGTTGTTGTGGTTATTTTTGTGCTATTAGATTTGTCCTTTCTATCTTCCATGTAACTTACTTGTTTCTACGCCATGTAACTTACTGGTTTGTTGATGCAAGAATGGTTCAGACTGCCTAGCAAGAAAGTGAATTCTGAACTTCACAATACTTTAGAAGCTATTTTTAATGACCCAGGTGTCTAAAATAATATTTCAGTAGCTATTAATAAAATATCTACTCTGTAGCACCCAAGGCTCTGTAAGCAGAAGAAAAAAAACATGAATAAGCAGCCAATCAAGATGGCATCCCTACATGCCTGTCAATCATGTTGCCTATTAATCTAGAAAGCTTCCACTCTTACACTGGCGTTCAGACATTCCAGACTAGATATGTGTTTTGGGGGTGTGATTTAGGATAATAAGGTTATTCGTTTTGCAGCCGCCTTCAGCTAACCTCACGAAAAATCACTGACTATACCTTCAGCACATCCAGTGATACAGAGTGTCATATTATCCAGATCCCTGTTAATATATCTATCTATCACTGGAACTGCTAGATTTGCTTATTTTTATGATCTTAACTTCTCATAAGTGTTTGTACAAATCAGCATGTGTGAATTCTTAGGAATCTTGAGTGTGTTGTTTATAGGGCATGCTAGGAGCATTGTCACCAGGGACCTCTAGCCAGTTCACTTTTTCATCAAATTCTAAACACATTTGAGTCAGGTAAAGCTTGAGAATTCTGCTTACTCAAGTATGTGAGAAACTGGAACTCAAGAAAAACAGGACTGGTTTGAGATCCTCTGTTTCACTTATAGAAATCCACTGGATGTGTTATAGTATGACAAAATAACCACAATCTTATTTTTTTCATGCTGTCTACACCGCCAAGCGTGGTGAACTGTAATGATAAAATTAGACCACATACTTGTCCAGAAATCATATGTGATACAGAGCTAGGACATCATAATAATGTTTCTGGTTGGTATCAAACAGTTTGGAACACCAGTCTGCAGTAGTGGTGCAGACACTGTCTGCAAAAGTTTCTTTTTGTGGTAATGTTCAGTAATAAAGCAATACTGTTCAGTAACTCATAGACAGCTATGCAGGGACTAAGCAGTAGCAAGAGATAAGTACTCTATTAAAGCCTAGGTCACTAATATTAACTACCAATTAATTATTGATGTAGCCAATAATTATTAATGCATTATAGGAACAAAGTGTGTAAATGAATACAAATACAGTTTGCAAGGTTCGCATCAGTCAGCCTATAGGTATGCAAAGGCACTGAGATCCTGTTTATTTTATGTGAGTGCACATGAAACACATAGTATTAAAAAGGAGCATGCTAATTAAGAGCATGCAGTGCTCAATGTATTTAAAGCATCATTAGTAACTGCCTTGGAGGCTTGCAGTTTGGGGCAGTCTAAAACAGGAGTGTGATGGTCAGATGTGCACATACAGTACAGGCCAAAAGTTTGGACACACCTTCTCATTCAATGCGTTTTCTTTATTTTCATGACTATTTACAT
>JAOTRJ010000033.1:7084422-7095485 GCA_028564905.1 Leptodoras praelongus | reverse complement strand
TCTCTCTCTCTCTCTCTCTCTCTCTCCCTCCCTCTCTCTTCTCTGTCTTTTGTCTCACTTCTCTTTCTCTGTCTCTCTCTAGCTCTGACTTCTTTTCTCTCTCTGTCACCCCCCTCATCCCCTCTCTCTCTCAGGTATTTATTTGCTTTTCATTACCGGGTGCCCTCTCTATGACAGCAAAGTAATAACCTTGGCCAAATGTTGGTAAACAGTTCTGACAAATTAAAATCACCTCACTCAGGGCTGCTGGGCCAATAAGAGCAGGAGGTCACGAGCCTGTTCCAGAGACAACAAACACTCATGTCTGATCTGTAACAAAAGCAACTTCAATCAGGGCAGTGTGCAGCACACCTTAGCGTTGTTATAAAGCTCTTGTGCTGGAACATTCATTACCCTACCTCCTCACACACACACACGCATACACACACATTCACACAGACTCAGATGCACACCTTGTAATGTGAACGAAGCAGCAATTTATTTGACCTGCTGCGAATTTATTTAAGAATAAATCAGCCAGCTGGCAGCCAGGCCCGATCAACAAACGGCACTAAAGTTTCATTTTAAGCCTTGCTACACATCTCTTCCTCTTTTTCAAGCTTTTTGCCATTTTTAGCAGTTGGGTGTTATTGTAGTGGCTCACACTACACCAGGCATGCTGTGCTTACCGCTGAGTTTAGTTACAGCTTTTATTCTATACTTATTCACTTTACAGTGCTGAACTGCCACCACTGCAGAGAGATTTAAATCCTCATATTACTTATAAGCCTTTCTCTTATTAGAATAATGTCTTACAATTAACAAATCACTCTCTTATTATTCAAAGTTACGTATAATAAGAGGTAGTATTGTATAATTTGTCCATTATTTCATTTGTAGTTTAATGGACTGCGTCATGATTGGTGCTTGATAAAATAAAAAAAAGAGATAACAACTGAAGCAATCAATTGTTATGCCCCAAATAATAACACATGTCCAAACCATCTCAAAACCTTCCTCAATGGTAAGTTGCTGCTGACATCTGGCTTGGATGGTATCTTCAGAATCCATTTGGTCTCTTGGCTAGTTTCCCCAGTTTTCTGGTTCTGGTAAACATACCACAGACAATACAGTAATAATAATAATAACTAGACATGCACAGGTCTGCAGAGGTAATATAATTGCCTATAGGCAAGTGTTTCTAATGAAGGGATCATGTATGCATGACAAACCTAGTTCATTTCTGCCTGATCTCAAAAAAATATGTGGATCCAAGCCGCGACTTGGATCCACTGCTCCAAAATTTAAGGAATTCATCCATGTCCCACTCTACACCTTTCTTCTAATTTAAATGGCAATCAGCCCTGCAGTTTTACCATAGTTCTGATCACAGCAGATCATTAGTGAAGGTAATAACAACACATTATTGGGGTGACCATGCTTCATGTCTTTAGCTCTGCCCATGTGTTACATCCCTAGTGTGTACTGTGTGCTTAGTGCATGTGTGTGTAACAGTCCTGAGTGGCAGCACTTACTCCTCAGTGTTAAATCATGGCTCTCTTGTGAGTGTGTTGGGGGATGGTGTGTATATGTTTGTGGTGATAGTGGTCAAGAAAAGTGTCCAAGTTAAATACATTTAATATATTTTTACAGACATTGAATTTAGAATTTAAATTTATTCTAAGACATGTAAATAGAGCAGTTCCAAGTAGTTCTCTTACAGACATTCATACATCAGTTCATATGCAAATATTCCTATAATTCATGTGTGAATATTAAACATTGTTGCATATAGTGAGTGCATTTTATTATTCTGCATGTGAGTTTCTCATATTATTCATTTTTATTATTTTCATGCTAATTTTTCTCAGGTAGGGCATAATAAGATGTGAGAACATGAGAAATCTTCTCCATATGTGATCACACACTACTCACATAATCAAGTGTTATTTCTTGAGTTCAGTGTCATATTATTCTAAAATTACAATTGAAGAAACCCTTCTAAGAGCAGGTGTTTTCAAACTTTTGACTGGCAGTGTGTATTTATACAGTATAGCCACATGGGTGCACACATATAGTCAATTAGGGGTCATACAGTTTTCTCAAAGTTCTTCTTCTTCTTTCATTTTTTAACCAAATTTGGTTGACAGTATCAGTCCATATGAAACTTTGTATGAATGTAGCCCCAGATGTCTCATACAGAATATAAAGTTTGTGTCTGTAGGTGTGCGTTACCCTTTGTGTGGTTCAGGTGTACAACCTGAATTGGTGTAGGCTTAAAGTACTTTCTGGTCAACAGCTCAATCACTGTATTACTAAAAATTATGATCTGGCCTCCAGGAAGCGCATTACTCTAGCTAATCACAATAAATTAGTGAAGTAGTATCACAGACTGAATAATGTTCAAAGCAAACATTCACCAGCATCTTGGGATGTAAAGGCTCAAATTTCACAAAATTTGCACACCCTGGACCACTACCACATTCTTTAGATGCAAGCCAAATGTTATGAAATTGTATCCATAGTGGTGCTGCAACTGACTTACAATTATTTGTTTAAGATTTGTTTGTTTGACTTATTGCCCAAATGTATTTACATCTATTGAAATTTATTATTTATATTTAAGCCACCATATATCTTGATAAATATATACCTCCAGAAGAACAATTGAGAATTGTTTCTGTATTGGTTAATAAAAAAAAAATCACAAACATTCTGTCTCAAGATTCAAGGATGACAACAAGCTCAGGTATTCGCTGATGTAACATTTTGTAGATATTATTAGAATATACCAAATATGTCAATATGATACACCAAAAACAGTCACAGATTCTGCAGTCCCTTGGAGAATCTGATGCAGGAACAGTGCTGTACATCATCTGTAGTGTTGTTCTTTGAAATAACATTCCTGCATAGGTAGATTAGTGCAGGAGCTAAACACTGCAGGAGAGTAGATCTCTTGAGTAGTGTTGAGCCTGGTGTGCTACATAATCTTAAGCATATGAAATATTCATATGCTCAAGATTAGTGACCTGCTTTTGAATGTACTACTAAGGTTCTTTTAAAAACTACCAAACAGGAAGCAAAACCTCCCCAAAACACATCCAAATAAAAAATTCATAATAGGCTACACTTTAGTAGAATGGTGCACTAGCTTTCACTTAATGGGTTACTATACTGGAGTGTACATCCATGGGAATGTGTGTGTGTGTGTGTGTGTGTGACCATGTTTTTATATCTTTGTGGGGACCAAATATCCACATGGTCCACACACACACACACACACACACACACATACCCATGGATGTACACTCCAATATAGTAACCCGTTAAGTGAAAGCTTCTATTAAAAAGACATTTTGCTGGCCCCCATAAGCAAAGTGGATTTTTTTTGTTGTAGCTAAAAAAAAGCCAAAAAATTGCCTTTTTATTATTGAGGTTAAGGTTAGGGTTAGGGCTGTGGTTAGGCATTAATTAGCTTCATTAATAATTATGTCCATTGAAAGTCCTCACAGGTATAGCAAGACCAAGTCGGTGTGTGTGCGTGCGTGTGTGTGTCTTTCATTCCAACTGATACAGCCCCAATAGGGGCACCCTCCATTTTCTTGGTTTAATCTAGCTGAATGCCTCTACTTGGTATTCACGGCCACCACTATGGAAATAAAGAGAGTAAAGCCAAGGGCAATCACTGAGTGTTCATCAGGAGGCGAGCAGTGAAGTGGAGGCTGCGGGTGGAGGGAACACTCATGCTTCATACTGCAGCTACAGTCTCAAATTAAAAAGAAAAACCTGTCAGAAACATTAGAATGATTTTTACTGGAAAGCTAACTCCCCATTTTCTCTTATTCAGTGCTCTCTCTACACTTTTCTGAGCTGTCAAACTTTGTGGAATTATAACTTACAGCCTGCTATGCTTGACTGGATTTCTTGTGTGTAATAAACCAAAAATCCTGAAAATTAAGCTGCAGAGTAAATGTATTCCAAAAAAAAAAGTCTGAGGGCACACTCTGCATTTTACATAGAGCAAAAAGTGCATTTAGTACATAGCAATAAAAGATGATTGGGTATGCAGTTATAGCAAAGTAATCAATTCTAGTGTGATGTTTTGTTTACTGTGGTGGTTACTGTAAGTCCAAAGTTGATTATTTCCAGTCACAGCTTTATTTCTGAAGTTCTTTATTCTTCCTACACTATAATACTCTCACTCATTCACTACATTGGAAAGAAAATGGTCTTTTTACAGTTTTTCAACAGTAAAATTGACATTTTTTCCTTGTATTTCAAAATGACAGTAAACTATATTAAAACTGCAAGAATAAACTGTTTATTAAAATGTGTCATGTGATTTACCAAAAAAAATCTGTATAAATGGAATACATTAAATATCTGTTTGTATCAGCTTTTAAATGAGACCTTTAACAATAATAACTGTAAAAATACAGTATTTGTATAAGTAGCAGCGTTTTCTACAATTTACACGAATATATAAATAAATGCTTCTATTTCCGCAGTTTATTGTATTTATGAAATACATTTAAATGTATTTAAATTTTAAATTAATTTCAACAGATTTTTTTTTCACAACACTTACTAATTAAACTTGGGTTTTTGTAATATGCGATTTAATGGTTTTTGTAGGGTTAATATGTAAAACAGTCTTAGATTTATAATACTTCTAATAACAACAACGGCTAAGAAATGGTGTAAGGGTTAAGGGAACAGCCTTGTGATTCAGACATTGCTGGTTTGAGAGCTGCAAAGGGTTAACTGGAAGTGCTGATGAGCCACAAGCGAGAGCACCACCTACTGTTTTCATGTTACTTTCTGACGCACCAGGTGCCAGAAAATTGCTGGGGTTTTTTTTACAGTTTTTATTTGCAGCTTATATTACAGATAATTACTGTTTTTACAGACATTTTCTGGAGTCGCCTGCTGCTTAACATACTACAGTATGGTGAGGGGTGCTTGTGCCTATCCCAGCACTTGCTGGGCTGAAGGCAGGGAAATACCTTGGACAGGTTGCCAGTCCCTGGCTGAGCACACACACACACACATGCTCACACCAAGGCGAAATTTAGTATTTCCAGTTCACCTGACTGCATGTCTCTGGGCTATGGCAAGTCAAATTTCCCAGAAGAACTCCACATAAACACATGGAGAACATTCAAACTCTACACAGAAAGAACCCTGGCTACTTGGCCAGGGAATTGAACACAGACCCTTTGTACTGTGAGGCAACAGTGCTACACACTGCACCACCATGCCACCCCATAGCACATCAATGTGCAGAGCAGTGCAGCTCAGTGGTTAAACCGTTCCCCAGAAGGTCACAAGTTCAAATCCCACCACAGCCAACCTGCCACTATTGGGTCCTTGAGGAATGCCCTTATCCCTCAACTGCTCAGTTGTATAAATAGAAGTTGTTTAAATAGTTCGATAAATGTAAGTCGCTCTGGATGAGGGTGTCTGCTAAACGCCATTAATGTACATGTAAATGTACAACAATGTAATACTGAACAAAAAATTTGCTTCTATTTCACTTGGTATAGCAGCTTGTTTCCTCATCAGCTTGTCATGTTACCAAGAAACCACAGAGTTACATCTGACTGTTACAAAGCACTGACACTGGAGATTCCTTACGTTAATGTTACATACACATCTCCTTCACCATCAAAAAAACTTCATCACAACAGAAATTATTTTAACATGTTTATTTGGAATGTTCCTGAATAAGTTAGGGTACTTTCTTTTTGTGGAGTTTGCATGTTCTATGTTCTCCCTCTGTCTGCATGGGTTTCCTCACACAGTGGTTTCCTCACACTGAAGATATTCATTCAGGAGAATTGGTAAGACTAAATGGTGTGAGTGTGTATGTGAATATTTTGGTCTGTGTGTCTGCCCTGGATTGGACTAGCAATTTGTCCTGTTTCCTTTTCTTCCACCCAGTGAGCTCTGGAATAGGCTCCAGTAGTAGGATAAGCAGCTTAGATAATGAGAGAGAGAAATTCCTATTAACCTGTGATTTACCCTGCATTCTTATCATACATAATAATATAAACCTATCATTCATGTGAACACTTTTTTTTTATAATATGCATCATGAATCTAATAGTCAAAAAAATCATAAGTAATTAAATCAAGGGTTAGTATATATGATATATAGAATTTATGATATTAATCAATACTATAAGAACACTGAAATGTAATGAATATCTGAAATCTGTTCTGTTTAACCCTTGTGTGGTGTTCATATTTTTGTTACTCACTCAGTGTTCGTGGGTCTGGTGGACCCGCTGCATTTTGATGTTTTGAATTCAGCATAATTAAGCAATTTTACATTAAAATACTTAACAGATGCTTACTTCACCTATTTTACAAGCAATATAAACAGCTTATATGGTTAAAAATGGCTCTTTACCTTTCTTATATTACATTTATATTAAAAAAGTGCTACTCGTTTTTTGTTTGTTTTTTAATAAAATGTAATAAAAAAAAGAAAATTAATTATACTCAAGATATGGGTGGAAAAAAAATGTTTATTTTTCAAATTTACAAATGAAGCAATGTTTTTCATAACAACTGATTTTTATTTATTTGAACTTCATTAGAAATTTGTTGAAAGTTGAACACATACAGTAACCAGTCTATACAACACATCATCCCCATTGAACACATTGAAGTGGCATCACAGGCTGCCCAGATCTTTATTCCATGTTTTGAAGGAATATATTGCCTAAAGGGGCAGCAGCCCCTAAATGGAATCAGCTGCTCATCAATGGTGACATTTGGCCCAGGGTTGTAAAACAGGGGAAGGCGATGCACCCACTTGTCCCACACTGTCCTGATGGCAGCAAGCTTGTCTCTCTGCCGTCGAGCTGGATAATCCTAGAAATTATGTGAAAGTTTTCCAGAGACATTGTTGCACGCAAAAGTTCTCTGCCAGTTTCTGCATCCCACAGGGATTCTATGGATTCCCCTTTGGACCTGAAAACTGTAAATGGGTTTGGTCCATCTCCTTCCACTTTTCTCCAAAAACATGCTCCCTCTAAATTAGTGCAATCCAGAATAATGTTTTGGATGGAATCTGGGATGAAAAGCTCAAAAGAAGACTTGATGTCCTGCACAAGAGAAACCGCCATCCGTGTCAGCCCTGGTTGCATCTTTATAACATTAGCAGCCACACATGATGGCTCATTTTTTGGGCAAGACCACCATTCAATTTCTCCATTCGTTGACATCCACATTTCTTCACCTACTAGCTGCCGACAGGCTAGTCCTTCTACTGGCTGCTGAGGGGCTGGGCATGGGACTCGTCTTCGTTTTGGGACTGGCTGATGCTCCATCTCATCCTCTTCTTCAAATTCACTGTCAGACTCAGAATTTTCAGAAATGTGATCCTCACATTCTGAAACTTCTTCCTCTACATCATTATCAAAAGCTTCTCTCTCTTCCAAAATCATTTGCAAGGCCATCCGAGCAGAGATTCTTTTGGCCATCTTGATCCGTTGGGATAAGAAACCAAACTGGAAAAGCTATTGTGTCCCGCCCCAATTTTCAGCAACCTCTGTCTTAGTTCCCGCAAGATAATAAAATGAATAAAATGTACGGGAATGTGAGAGCAGACAGGTGTCAGTGCTTGAATTGTAAAACAATGTTGCAACCTTGTCTGGGAATGGCAGGGGCAGAAACAAAACAAAACACACACACACATACACACACATATAAAGACACCAAAACATAAATAGCACACCCAGATAGAAGAACTAAGTTAAGGTACACACTTTTATTAGCCCTGGGTCCAGTGGACCCGAACATCCTGTATGAAATATAAATGTGTGGGGGGCATGTACAGTGTGTGTTCATCTAAAATGTGTTCTGATATATGTTCTTCACAAAAAATGAGCCAAGGCCAATGAGTGTGAGTTCGAAAAAATAATTAATTGTATCATTTTTCCTTTGATAAAAAATGAAAACGGGTCCCACAGACCCGAACACCACACAAGGGTTAATAAACACAGAAAGCTGGGTAGCTACTAAAAAAGAACAAGCATTATAATGGTATAGATAAGAAAGGGTAATTTTCATTATGTATTAGCTTGCCACTATACCTCAAATCATGCTTTTGTTTCTAATAAAGCATGCAATTTGATTTATTCCTGATTCTCAGAACAGACAAGACACAAGCCCGGGGGGGTGATTGTCATTCAGGAAGGCGCTCGTCCTTGGGTAAGAAAGAATAAGGGAAGCAGTCATTAATTACAAAACAGCTGAGGACTGAGAGACGGATGTGACAGAATGACCCTGGGAACACACATATGTTCTTACACAGTGTATGCCAGCAAACACAATTCATACCAACATATTAGCTTGTACTCAGGGTTCAGAGTACATGTGTACAGTACACACCCATTTGCACTCAGTTACATAAGGTACCAACCAGGATGCATGCACATATACAGTATATATGGGTGTGTGTGTGTGTGTGTGTGTGTGTGTGATTGAGAGTGAATGTTATTTCTGGTACTGCAGCACCATCAGCATATAATTGGGTATGGAAGTATTCCACAAGAAATCCCAAATTTAGCGTGTCACTTCATAAAGTCAGATTGGAGGAGTCAGCATCCTCAGGTTATGTAAAGAAGATTTCTGAGCATCTGTCTAGACACATATACAAGGTTTGTCCAGAAAGTAATGAGAATAATCGGGCTTACATATTAGGGAGGTGTTTTGATCTTGTGGAACAAGTAAAGTTGGGACTATAGGGTGGATGTGGAAAGACTGGAATGTTTGGATCCATGAAGAGGCAATCAAAACCCTCTTCCCCAAATATTCCAAAAGTCCAAAGTAAAATGTTCCATTTACCATTTGGCCTTCTGGTATGAATTCTTTATGGACGATCCCTTGAGAATTAAAAAAGATGATGAACAGTGACTTGATTCTTTATTTGCTCATGTGAGAGTTCTTGGACGATGTGATATTGTCGTGTTGTATTTTGTCTCAGGGTTGTACTCAAACACCCATGATTCATCTCCTGTGATAAATCTGTTCAGAAAATTGGGCTCTCTTGTTAAACAATGGGATAGCTTGTTCATAACTTTTCTTCAACATTTCTGAGTTTCTGATGCACTTTTACAGATTTTCACATAGAATTTCATTAGGTAGCGTTGTTCCACTGACGAGGCAATTCAGCAGGGTTTCACAAAAACAAATGTCTGGGCATTGTGAAGATGACCTTGAAGCATCATCCCCATTCCCTGTACTGTATATACACAGCTATATTTCTGAAAAAAAGGCAAAACTTTGACATAATGCAGGGGCTAGTGACTAATAGACTGCTGTTTAGAATCAGACTTAGTAATTTAGGATTTCAGAGAATCAATCCAAGCAATTCCATAGTTTACAACTCCAGTTTTCTAAACAAGAACCAGCTTAGCTTCTGTAGCAGATTCAATGAGATTGTAATGCACTATAAAATAAGGCAGTATCAAGTCAGACTTAATACCTTAAACCTGAGTAAAGACCAGGGCTTTGGGATTTTAGGGGGGGTCCAGACCAAGGCTTTGAATGAGGTGAGAATGAGTTGAGATTGAGATTGTATTTGCATACACCAGAAACATTATATATCAAGCACATAGCAGCAATCTGTATGGTTGACTTAATTGATTCATCTGATAGTCCATCCTGATGTAGTCCATGACCGATTCTAGATGGAGTAGAATTGCTTTCAAATCCAAGACAAGACTGAATAAGTGCAAAGGTAGTCTTGAGGTCAGTCTTGAACACAAGTGATGATTAAGGGAAATCTAATCCAAATGTCACAGCCCATAGCAGTGGTGAAAAAATATACATGCAACACCTGAAAAGGATATTCTATATAAGAACAAGCAAGAATATAAACCAAAAAAATACAGAGCATGGAAGAATGGAAAACAAGGCTGGAACATAATAAGAAACAACAGTTGTATGGAACATAATAAGAAACAAGGGATAACTTTGAGAACAGACAAAGACACAGAAGGGCTTACATACACAAACAAATCAAGAATTAATACAAAAATATAACCAATGACAAGGCAGGAGCAGAGACAATACTCAGATCATGACAAAACATACACAATGCACTGTAAACAAATCATGACAGGAAATCAAAACAAAGCAGCGTAATTTACACAAAGAGCCATGACACATTCATTTTGTCAAGACATTCACAGATTTACTATCTGGTCTAATTAGTAAGGTTGTGGGGGAAAAATAAGGTTCATGAGGAAAATTATGAAAAAATATGATTGGACAGTAGTGGGGATTTAGCCTCCACTTTAAGTTCTTAATAGATGCCTTTTTCTTGCCTTATATAAAAAAATGGCATGTTAGCATAAGAAAAGCAAAACATAACCACATCAGATTGTCTTATTTATAGTGTGTACTAAACACTAATGGTTGAGGATTTAAAAGGTAGCTGTTATCATTCATATAACAATATTTACTTATCCAGTAAGTAAGGAGTCTAAAGTATCTTGATATTCATAATTTTTGGTTGAATACTCTTGACATAATATCTTGAAAATATCTTGTTAGCTTCTTGTTTCTCATCTCATGCCTGCTCTCCATGCATGTCTAAGATAACATAGGGGCTGGAAGGATATATTACAGCATTTACAGAATGTACAGCCATAAATGACACTGTCCTGAAGAAAGCAGTGTGAATACACACATGCTCACATGACATATACTGTATATAAACTGAGCACTGACATGAACAAATCTGATAGTTCACACTGATATATGTATTTGGAGTTGAGTTGGTTTATTGGAATATATTATTGGGTTTCTTACAAACCCATTTCCATATTTTGCCTCTCCATATTTTACTTCTATCTGAACTTTTTTCAGTGTGTTACAGCCATCAATTTCTATTTTATTTATATTTAACAAATAGAATTTAATGTATCATTGGACACACTGAAAATCTTTTCTTTGTCCCTTTATCTGTTAAATAGACATCTGAGCTAGTATCAGAATATACAGGGGTTAGACAATGAAACTGAAACACCTGTCATTTTAGTGTGGGAGGTTTCATGGCTAAA
>JAOTRJ010000033.1:6965236-6978984 GCA_028564905.1 Leptodoras praelongus | reverse complement strand
CGCCCCACCCGGGGATCGAACCCGGGTCCTTCTTGCTGTGAGGCGACGGTGCTATCCACTGCGCCACCGTGCCGCCCCATTTAAGAACATCTGAATTAAAAACATCTGCTCAATCACCCTCATTGTTCACAAACACAGCTATATAAATTATGCACATCTGAATGAGTAAAGAAACATTCAATAGATGGCATATCATAGCCAAAACATTCTTGTTCATATGTTTTCCAAGTGAAACCGAAATGATTTCATGCACAGTTTATTAAACAGCTCTGTTATATTGTTCCACTGTTGTGGTTGGTGGCATGAGCTGCTTCTGAAATAATACAATAATACCTTTATATTCTACATTAAAATTATTTAATATTTATCAAGAAGACGGGTATGCAAAACAGGCAATGCTTCAAATGACCACAGGATATACAGTACATGGCAGTCCTCTCATGTATACATAGTTAAAAGCCTTAGCCCTCCAGCCTCTCTTTTTCCTCTTTGTCTCTCTAAGTGTGATATTCTGCAGCCCCTCAGATCAGAAATGTGGGTAGTACCTGTAGTGTGCAGTAATTACTCTATATTGTCTTATGGTCTTCTGCCCCTGGTGAAATCAATTTGTCTGATAAAATCAAAGAGATAGAGAGACGAATGCTTAAGGAAAGGACATCTCTACAGAACAGATCTAACAATCTTCCTTCAGCCGAGGCAAAATACATTTTTCTCCCTTCCATGCATCTTTAACAATCTGTTCTTCTTCCTTCACCTCTACATTCTATCTCACCTTGTCTCCCACTCACCATGTATTCTTTCTCTGTCTCATCCAGATTTCATACAGCTCTGTTTTTATGCCAAGCTTTTGAAACTTGCAGTGAGGTCCTAAATTATTGAACAGGGAGTGTGTCTTGTTTTGGATTTCATTTTTTTTTTTAGACAGATGTCGAGTAAGTATAAAAGTAGAGTAACAAGTAACACGTAAGTATAATAGTGTAGAAGGTCAAAGCTTCATTTCAAGCACACTTTAAGACAGTTGAGATATAGAGTTGTGTTTAAATGCAAAGTTTTCCATCAGCATTTGATTGGCACATGAGGATTAAACCACTTATCCTGCCACTGAATAATGGGGGAGCTGTAGAACATCCCAGAACAGGTGACCAGTCCATCACAGGGCAAACATACAGACACAGATATTCACCCCTAGGGGTAATTTAGTATTTCCAATTTGACTTGACTGCATGATTTTGGTCTGTGAGAGGAAACCCATGCAGATATGAGAAGAACTTGCAAACTATGATGTGACAGCGCTACCCACTGTGCCACCATGTCACCGCATGAGAGTACCTGCTCCTTTTTTTGTGCACCTAAAGGCAGGCTATGGGACCTTAAAATTAACAGAATGAAAACAGCTGATATTTACTATTGTAGAAGGTAAATATGAAAAAGGCTGCTGTGCCTCTTATTCAGCATGTGTGTTTCTGTGCACGCATGTCTATGATAAGCAGAATTATTGTTCTGCTGATTCCAGAAGGCAATAGCAGAAAATTGACCAAGTAATCTTAGGAAGCAGGATTGTGTGATGCATGTGTGCCATGTGCAATATCTCATTATTAATTCAAATAAAGGAAGCTAATCCTACCGATGGACTGCTTGGCTGCAGACACACATGGACAAGAGGGATCATTTTTTTGAAGCCAATAGCAGACCATTCAATAATTCAATTAAATCCTTATCTCCTCACTCTATTTTTAAAAATAGTGTCTAGACGTTATTTTGTACAAGGACAGGGAAACTTTTTAATTAAAACTGAATATGTCATTCAGGCTCCTTCAGGCCACTGTGCTTGTTTCTCTTACTTCATTTTTGAAAGACTTTTTGAAAAACTAAAACTAAATCTGTTCATGTGTCTTTGTGTTGTCTGTTCTTAGAGAGCTACTTCCTTGAAGACTTTAGGTCTAATCACTGTCTTAAAGCAATGATAAGATGGTCAGGTGGACATGATTATGGTCGGAACTAAAGTCTTCAGGGAGGTCGCTCTCCAGGAACAGGGCTGGAGACCACTTCTATGGAGTGTTGCATGTTTTCCCTGTGTGGATCCAGGCTTACAATACAATGTTCCTGGGATAGGCTTTGGACCCACCATAACCCTAACCAGGATAATGTTCTTACAAAAGACAAATGAATGAATGAACAAACAAATGAATGAATGAATGAATTAATTAATTAATGAACAAACGAACAAATGAATGAATGGCAATGAGAATTACCAGGTGAGAAGAACAGACAGACAGATACACACACACACGTACCAGTTTAATCATCTCCATTCTTTATCCTTAATCCTTTCTCCACACCAGTTCACAGTGCTGGTAGGAATAATATACTAAAGGCAGCCAATAATGAAGTTTGATTTTTCTCTGAGCTCAGTGGCTCTGCAAAGGTCAACAGGGCTCAAGAGCATGTTATTTACAGGCTTTTTTAATACAACACTCAGTGCACAGGTTACTTATTAGTAATGATCCCAGAGCACTGTCATTCAAAAAGGACTTGCCAAAATATGGAAGTAATTTATCTACAATCAGTAATTGGCAGTAGACCTAAGACTAAAGAGGTTTGCCTTCACCAAGACTGAGTACAGTGCCAAACATCAGGAGGTGATTTTCAATGGAGTTCAAGTGTTTCCTCTAGTCCATTATATTGAACTGAACATGCAAACAGAGCTACAATAAATTTACTCTGTCAGAAAGAGAACTGGTAAATATTTAACCATTTTCCCCACGAGGTGTTATTGGTATTGTTCTGCAGTGTAGTGTATGTAAGTGTATCTGTGTCTTAGTACATCACTCTCTGTCTGTCAGGCAGAACAAACACTCTTTTCACCTTGTAGTGCCTACAAATAAAAAAAGCATGGTGTAGCATAAAGAAGAGAGAGGAGAGAGAGATTAAATCCACAGAGATAGCAAACTATTAACCTAATGATTAGAGCAAATGTACCTCTTTGAGATAGTACAACATTAATCCTTGCTGTGACTGATAAAAGATTCCACACACACACAGAAATCATGCATCTGAAATAATAGCAGGTCCTCCAGATGATTATGTGTCAGTTCTGCATGTTTGCTGTTTTATATAGCTATAGTTTCAGGCATTTCTATGCAGACATGCAGAATATATTTTGTTATTATCAAAGAAAGGTTTCATAGTAAAGAACCTTTGAATATGTTCTTATTCATTTCTTTTATTAACATAAAACATAGAATGTACAGCAATACATACAGAGCACACCCCTGTGAGAGTCTATCACACACCACATTGTGTCAGAACAGTGCAGAATATAATACATCAATATAATGCGGAACAATTCTGTCTTTATGGATTTGCTTTTATGAGCAGAATTTATTTGCAAGATAATTATTGTAATTAAATGCAATAGGGCTTCTACTGCTCGCTGCATATTACATTTCTTTTTTAACTTTTTTTTTGTTCAAAGAAACTTAACTTGCTCAAACTTCTGTCTGTGTTTATGTGTGTGTGCTGCATGAGCATCACTATTATTTGCAACTTTTAAGCATTCTTCTCAGTCTTCTTCAGTTAAATAGTGTGTGCATAATTCAAACTCACATCAGGTTAATAATATGTCTTAAAAATATCTTTGTTTTTAAGACATATTATTCTAAAATGAATTTTTTAAAAGTTTTTATATATTTATAATATACAGTACAAGTCAAACGTTTGGATGAACCTTTTTCATTATTCAAATAGAATTTTGTAGATTACTACTAAAGTTATCCAAACTATGAAGAAATGCATATTTATTTAGTGAACAAAAAAAGTGTTAAACAAACCAGAAGATGTTTTACATTGTAGATGCTTCAAAGTAGGCACCTCTTGCTTTGTTGACAGCTTTGCACATCTTGGCATTTTCTCAGTCAGCTATGTGAGGTAGTCACCTGGAATGGCTTTCAGTTAACAGCTGCGCCTTGTCAAGAGTTCATTTCTTGAATTTCTTGCCCTCTTAATGTGTTTGAGACCATCAGTTGTTTTGTGACGACTTGGTATATACTGTATATGTAATCCATATTATGGCAAGAACGGCTCAACTAAGTAAAAAAAACAACAGTCCATCATTACTTTAAGAAATGAAGGTCAAACAACTGAGATGGTTTGGGATGAGTTGGACCACAGAGTGAAGGCAAAGCAGTCAACAAGTGCTCAGCACCTCTGGGAACTCCTTTAAGACTGTTGGAAAACAATGTCAGGTGATTACCTCATAAAGAATGGCAAGAGTGTGCAAAGCTGTAAACTGTCTTAAAGTAATCAAAGCATAGTCTGGATGACTTCAGTATTCATTTACAATGTAGGAAAAAAAAAAGAAAAACTTTCAACTGTAAGGTGTGTCCAAACTTTTGTCTGTTACTGTACTTTAAGGTTACAGGAGTTGGACAGTTGTAAAGATCACTTGTTTGTGTGTTGTGTCAGATTCTTATTTCTTTGTTTTTAGACTTATCTGCATAGCAGACAAATAAACTTTAGCTGCAAGTAAAGATGGCACCTCACTTGTTTTTTTCTTTTCCAATATCGATAACAATACTTAACCTTTGAGTATCAGCCCATATTAATTTTTCCAGTTATTAGGGGTGTAACAATACAGCCTGCTCACAATTTGATTTGATATTCTTATGATATTTTCAACACAATTTAAACAAAGAACAATTATGAAAGTGGGGCGACACGGTGGCTTGGTGGGTAGCACTGTCGCCTCACAGCAAGAAGGTTTGCATAGCAGACAAATAAACTTTAGCTGCAAGTAAAGATGGCACCTCACTTGTTTTTTTCTTTTCAAATATCGATAACAATACTTAACCTTTGAGTATCAGCCAATATAAATTTTTCCAGTTATTAGGGGTGTAACAATACAGCCTACTCACAATTTGATTAGATTTTCTTATGATATTTTCAATACAATTTAAACAAAGAACAATTATGAAAGTGGGGCGACACTGTGGGTAGCACTGTCGCCTCACAGCAAGAAGGTTGTAACGAATTAGTGTGGAAGTTCTCGTGGAGAGGTGGATAGTCGATGGGGTGTGGTACTTATCTTCCCTGAAGAAGGCACGCGGGGAAACATGTCATACCGGGTTTCAGAGACAGTTTATTAAGTATGAGAGCACACTCGTCACAACTTCCCAGACAACAGCAGTTGGAGAACCCAGGCTACAACCTCGAACAGTTCATCCAGCGCACATGTCCACCATCACCCTCTATCTCTCTCTCCCCGTCTCTCTCTGGCTCGCACACATGCGCACTGCACCACCCTTCACGTGACCGTTACAAGGTCCTGGGTTCAATCCCCAGATGAGGAGGTCTGGGTCCTTTCTCTGTGGAGTCTGCATGTCCTCCCCGTGTCTGCATGGGTTTACACCGGTTTACTCCCACAGTCCAAAGACATGCACGTTAGGTTGATTGGTGTCTCTAAAGTGGCCCGAGTGTGTGTGTGCCCTACAATGGATTGGCATTGAAAATGAATGAATTATGAAAGTCAGACCGTTTTTATTTCTGAAGTCTCCATATGTTATATAACTGAGTGAAAACATTCCTTTTTTATTTCTGAAGAATAACAATTCAAAATAATTTGTAGTTTTCTTGAGAAAAAACAAAGAAGAAGATATAATTGGTGTTTTAATCAAACATGGCAAATGAGTGACTAAGAAGAGCTTGTCATGGTTATATGAATTTATAAACTGTCACAAAATATGTTTATTATACAATAAAAGCTGCCTCTTACGAAAGTTGCACAGTTGATGTTGTTGTGGACTTCAATATTCAATAAAAAAAAATAAAATGCAACCCAAATGCAGCTTGTTAAGCCAAGTTCTGGCAAGTAGTATTTGTAAATAATATAAAAGCAGCTTCCATGCTTACAGTCTTTGAAGTGAAGACCAAAATAAAGAGGGAAATCAGATACTCCTCACATGTGCTCACAAGTAACCAGCATCTTATTTCTTAATATAGCAATTAGCTGTTTGGTTTTAGCTTTATTTTTAGCTTTTTTAGAGCTATCGCTGGACACTGAGGCAGTGTTTGTGCAGAGCATCATGCTACCTGACCCTTGACCTTTCTGGGCTGCTCACACACAGATGAGCCCTGGGGTGATTGTTAGTGCTGCCACCTCTTTCCAGCACACTGGCAGGTATACAGCCACCATGTTGGAATGACAAAGTGAAAGTGACACTAAGAGACAGGCAGGGTTCTGTGGATGGTAAGCCAATGCTTTCAGTGTAGGTTTATTCAAACCTCTTTTATCCGTATTCCCTCTTTCCGAGCTGGCAGTGTAAGCTCAGCATGACTGTAATGGAAAATTCATTCTGCCTCTGACATACTGCTGTGCACGTGTATGTGTTTGTGTTTGAGTGATAGAGAGGGAGAGACAGAGAAAACAGAGAAGAGGGATGATTTGTCTTGATTCCTTGCCTGCTGAAGGGGAGACGTTGATATCTGATGTTGATATGTCACAGTGTCTGATCTTGTCTGCGCATCTTCAGAGCATATTCATCTTTTCTGTCTGCAATAGTCTGTTTCGCTTTCTCTCCTTCCCTCTCCTTTATTTCTGCTCCAGTTATGTGGTTGTGTAGTGAGTAGGTAGCAGTTTGGGACACTAAAACTATAGTTGCTTTGTTCTGTCACAGTGTACAATCAACAAATGAAACAGAAACATATCTACTTTCTGTGTCTTCTCATGTGCTATCTGGAGTATGGTGCTGCAGTGAGGCCCCTGCACACAAGATAAGCAACTTTTGCATTGCATATTACACATCTTGAACACATACACAATTACATGGCACCCTTTCTGTCTTGCATTCAAAAACCAGGTGCTGAATTTGGATACATAAAAGGAGTAGGGAATTATCTTTCTTTTCCAAAGTGCTAAATTATATCGGTCAATAAAGTGTAGAGAACAAGCATTTTCACGCTTTGACTCAAATTTATTACGAGACTAATTTACATTACAGGATGTAAAATTGTAATTATGTGTATTTGGCACAGACCCAGCCATGCTGTACAAACATGACTCCTGAGATGCTGTAATAAATGGAAGGCATTGAGACGGCACTGTGTAGGCAGCAGGATGGTAATAGCACAAACATTGACACAGCCATGGAGGAACCCACAAAAAGATCAAGCATGCTCCCACTCCAAAAGATCATGTAGATATTCACTATTTAAAAAAAGACTGCAAAGAAAAGGTTGCAATCACTTTACAGTCATGGTGTGACACATAACATTATTTTTTCTTTTCATTTGACTCTTTTTTGTCTAAAGCTGAATGTTGAAGTTAACTTGTTTTTCCACCATATTTATTGCTTAACCCCTACCCAAAGGACACATTTTATGTTCACATCTCTTCTTCTCGGATGAATTGCTAACAAAGTATTCATCGTAATGAAGTGGCACACATATCACGACTTGACCTTTCCAATAAATGAGAGTTGCTTGTATATGCAATGAAATAAATAATAAATAAATTTGCTTTATATTTAAGCATAATATAACCTGACAGATGCACTGTGCATCCAAATGAACATACCTGCTTATTAGGTGAATAAGTCTTCACAAAGTACCACATAGCAGAATAAACAGCAGACCTTAGCCTTTCCCATGCTTTTAGTTTTTCTCTGTTGGATAAAGCATATTTTTGTATTCTGGTATTGAAATTGCAGCAAAGTTCTGCATTTTCTCTAACATAGGGCTGACATTGTAGCCACTTAGCACATATATTTTCAAATTGATATGTCATAGATAACCCTACAGTCCTGGTTCCCCCACTGCACCCCCACAATTATGGAAAGATATCTCCACTGCCAGCATTTTGTTATGAGAGATATAAAAATATAATTTCATAAAATGCAGTCTTTTTTTCCTTGATATAAAGAATCTGAAAGCATTATTATATGAAATGATGCAAGATATGGATAGCCTAGGATGTTCTGGGGGGAAAACCAAAATACAGCCTTTATGGCTAGCCCTCATAATGTCCAGGATAAGAACTTAAAAGTAAAGACAGCAATTGCACTGAAAAAAAGCCTAAGGTTCTTATTGTTAAATTGCTTGTAGTCATGTGGCAGCAGAACAATACATAAAGTCATGCAGATACAGGTAAGGAGCTTCAGGTACTGTTCACATCAAACATCAGAGTAGGGGGGAAATGTGCAGTCTGTGATTTTGACTGTGTTATTGTTGTTGGTACCAGACAGGCTCATTTGCGTATTTCAGAAATTGCTCATTTTCACATAAAGCCCTAGAATTTACAAAGAAAGCAAACAAAAAATATATCCAATGTATTTTACATGCAAATGTCTTCTTGAAAAGAGAGGTAAGAAGTCCAGAGTGATTTGAGACTGATATGAGCTGATAATAAGATTATAGTAACTCAAAAAACCACTCTTTACAACCGTGGTGAGCAGAAAAACATTACTGAATGCACAACTTGTAAAATGTGGATGGGCTACAACAGCAGAAGACCACATCGGGTATCCCACCAGTGAGCTGAGAACAGGAAATTCAGGCCACAATTGGCACAGGCTTATGGTAACTAGACAGGTGAAAACAGGGAATAGACCAGTCACATGATGAATTTAATATATAGACGAATTATAACACACTTGGGTGGCAAACAGTGTAGGCAATGTTTGGTCAGCACAGGACAGTGAAACAATTTTTAAGCTTAAAGTACACTATTTGTCCAAATGTTTGTGGGTACCAGACCATCACAGCCATATGTGCTTGAACATTCCATTACAGATTTAGTCTGCCTTTGCTGGTATATTAATTTCCACTCTTTTGGAACGGCTTTCCACTAGATTTTGGAGTGTGGCTATGGGGATCTGTGCTTATTCAGCCACAAGCATTAGTAATATTGCTGTTTCTCTCCCTCCTCACTCTCTCACCTCTATAACCACACCCACCACCACCACCCGCCGTAACCTATGTCCACTCTCTCTGAAACCTACAAGATCTTCACTATTCTGGCTGACAGAAATTCTGAGAAACAACCATCGAGAACTCTGGCTGAGAGGCGCTGGAGAAAATCAAGGCTCATAGCAATCCTACCAATCTCTTCTTGCCACGTTCTGTAGAGAAGTAACCACTGCAAAGTCTTCTTTCTACAGAAAGAAACTGGAGGCATCAGCAGCAGATCCACGCAAGCTCTTCAGCATTTTCTCTTCCCTCCTCACCCCTCCCCTTCCTCCTTCACCCACCTCTCTCAACTTGGAGGACTTTGTTAACTTCTTTGAGGAGAAGGTCAGCAAGATTCGCCACTCCTTCTCCTTGACTCCCATGACCACTACACACCTTCCCACCTCCTCTCCCGCATCTCTAACCTGCTTTTCTCCTCTCTCAAATGAGAACATTCTCCAGATGCTGACATCCAGCAGTCCCACAACATGTCCTCTGGATCCCAACTCATCCACACTGCTCCAGACTATCTCACAGGAGGACATCAATCATCAACAGCTCCTTATCCTCAGAAATTGTATCATTTTCATTCAAGATTGCTAGAGTGGTACCCATCCTAAAGAAACCCAGTCTTGACAGCACCATCATCAGCAACTATAGACCGGTATCCCTCCTCTCATTCCTCTTAAAAATTCTTGAATGAGCCATCTACAATCAGCTGTTTTTCTTCCTCTCCCAGAACCAACGTCAGGACCCAAAGCAGTCTGGCTTCAAATCAGCACATTCCACTGAAACTGCACTCATCGCAGTGACAGAGAAGCTCCATGCCACGCAGTCAGCTGGATTATCATCTGTCCTGATTCTTCTTGACCTCTCTGCTACCTTTGACACCATCAACAATAACATCCTTCTGTCCTTCCTTTCTAGTCTTGGCATCACTGGCTGTGCATGGAAGTGGTTCAAGTCCTACCTGGAAGGGCGCTCATACCAGGTAACATGGAGTGGCTCAACATCCACTCCACAGAAACTCTCCACTCATGTCCCACAAGGCACAGTGTTGGGTCATCTTCTATTCTCACTGTACACTCGCTCACTGGGAGATGTCATCTCTTCACATGGCTTCTCCTACCATTGTTATGTCGATGATACTCAGCTCATCCTTTCTTTTCCTCCTTCTGATAATCAGGTTTCAGCTCGGATCTCAGTTTGTTTAGTAGACATTGCTTCATGGATGGCAGCCCACCACCTCAAGCTTAATCCAAGCAAGACAGAGCTGCTTTATGCCCAGAGAGCTGCAGGTCTTCATTGGGATCTCTCAATTTCCTTTGAGAATACATGATCACTCCTACTTCAGAAGCCTTGCGTTAGTTGTAGATGATCAGCTCTCTTTCTCAGCTCACATTGCTAACCTGACCCAGTCATGCAGATTTCTTTCAACATTCAACATTACAACATTCAGAGAATTCGTCCATTTCTCTCAAGGGAGGATACTCAGGTACATGTTAAGTCTCTTGTCATCTCAAGACTTCTGCAACTCTCTCCTAGCTGGTCTTCCTATGTGTACCATCAGGCCCCTGCAACTGATCCAGAATGCTGCCATGTCACACCACTGCTGCGCACCCTTCACTGGCTTCCTGTAGCAGCTCGCATCAGATGGCAATGGTCAAAGCTTGATACGTATCCAGATCCCTTTGTGCCTCAAGTATGGCTCACCTCAACCCACTGTCATCCAGGACACATGGGAGGCAAGAATCCAGACTTTTCTCTGACCTGGCACCAAGGTGATGGAATGAACTTCTCCTGAGTGTCCTAACAGCAGAGATGCTTGCTGTCTTCAAATGCCAACTGAAGACCCACCTCTTTTGAGAGCACATGAATGAGCACTAACTCAAAGCAGTTACCGCACTTAGAGCAGTTATTGTATTCCCTATGTCTTGTTCTTCGCTGGTTTTGTGTAGTACTTGGGTTCTGGGACTTTTAATAGGTAGTGCATGGCTAAAATTCTAGCAGTATCATAGCTCAAAGTACCTTGAATTGGGGTCTACCAGCCTTAGCATTGGATATTCCAAGTTAATGATTAAGCACTCTTGTAAGTTGCTCTGGATAAGAGCGTCTGCTAAATGCCATAAATGTAAATGTAAAGCCAGATACTGATAGTGTATTTTATTATAGCTAAATTAATGATAATGGTAACATAACAGTATAGTGTAATTCTATCTTGGTGGACAGGAACTGTTAGGATAATTTATGACAGCATGTGACATTAAAATTTCAAGTAAAGTGTATCCAGCAGTTCAGCACCCAAAGTAGCCTTAACAGAATGTACAACCCCAATTCCAATGAAGTTGGGACATTATGTAAAACATAAATAAATACAGAATATGATGATTTGAAAAATGCTTTTCAACCCATATTCAATTGAATACACTGCAAAAACAATATATTTAATGTTCAAATGGATAAATGTTATTGTTTTTGGGGTTTTTTTTTGCAAATATTCACTCATTTTGAATTTGATGCCTGCAACACATTCTAAAACAGTTGGTAAAGGAGCTACAAAAGACTGAGAAAGTTGAGGAATGCTCAAAAAACACTTGTTTGGAACATTCCACAGGTGAGCAGGTTAATTGGAACCAGGTGAGTGTCATGATTGTGTATAAAGGGAGCTTCCACAAAAGGTAGAGTCACCACTTTGTGAACAACTGCATGAGCAAATAGTCCAACAGTTTAAGAAAGTTTCCCAACATGCAATTGCAAGGAATGTAGGTATTTCATCATCTAGAGTCCATAATATCATCAAAAGATTCAGAGAATCTGGAGAATTCTCTGCAAATAATCAGCAAGGCCGAAAACCAAACATTGAATGCCCATGACCTTCGACCCCTCAGGCGGCACTGAATTAAAACCGACACCATTCTGTAACAGATATTACCACTCAGGAACACTTCAGAAAACCATTGTCAGTGAACATCAAGCGCAAGTTAAAACTCTACCATGCAAAGCGAAAGCCATATATCAACAACACACAAAAATGCCACCGGCTTCTCTGGGTCCAGGCTCATCTGAGATGGAATGACATAAAGTGGAAAAGCGTCCTGTGGTCTGAGGAGTCCACATTTTTGGAAATCATGGACGTTGTGTCCTCCGGGTAAGAAAAGGAGGAAAAGGACTGTCCAGATTGTTATCAGCGCAAAGTTCAAAAGCCAGCATCTCTGATGGTATGGGGGTGTGTTAGTGCTCATGGCATGGGTAACTTGTACATCTGTGAAGGAACCATTAATGCTGAAAGGTACGTACAGGTTTTGGAGCAACATATTGCCATCCAAGCAATGTCTTTTTCAGGGACGTCCCTGCTTACTTCAGCCAGACAATGCCAAGCCACATTCTGCTACATACAACAGCATGGCTTCATAGTAAAAGAGTGTGGGTAATAGACTGGCCTGCCTGCAGTCCAGAACTGTCTCCCATTGAAAATGTGTGTCGCATTATGAAGGGCAAAATACAACAATGGAGACCCCGGACTGTTGAGCAACTGAATTTGTACAATAAGCAAGAATGGGAAAGAATTCCATCTAAAAAGCTTCAACAATTAGTGTCCTCAGTTTCCAAATGCTTAATGAGTGTTGTTAAATGGAAAGGTGATGTAACACAGTGGTAAACATGCCCCAGCCCCAACTGTTTTGGAACATGTTGCAGGCATCAGCTTCAAAATGAGTAAATATTTGCAAAAAAACAATAATGTTTATCTGTTTGAACATTTAACATCTTGTCATAGTGTATTCAATTGAATATGGGTTGAAAAGGATTTGCAAATCATCATATTCTGTTTTTATTTATGTTTTACACAACATCCCAACTTCACTGAAATTGGGGTTGTACATACAGTGTATTAAAAAACATTTGGACAGACCTTCTCATTCAATGTTTTTTTTTTCCTACATTGTAAATGAATACTGAAGTCATCCAGACTACATAAGGAGTCATGTAATAAACTTAAAAGTGTTAAACAAGCCAAAATATGTTTCAGATTTTAGATTCTTCAAAGTAGGCACCTTTTGCTTTGATTACAGCTTTGCACACTCTTGCCATTCTCTCAATCAGCTTCATGAGATTATCACTTGAAATGGTTTTCCAACTGTCTTGAAGGAGTTCCCAGAGGTGCTGAGCACTTGTTGGCTGCTTAGCCTTCACTCTGCGCTTCAACTCATCCCAAACCACCTCAATTGACTGACCTTCATTTCTTACAGTAATGATGGACTGTCATTTCTCTTTACTTAGTTGAGTAGTTCTTGCCATAATATGGATTAGAACATAAAATAAATAGGGCTTTTCACTGTATACCAACTCAGCCTCTTCACAACACAACTGATGATATTGAACACATTAAGAGGACAAGAAATTCAAGAAATTAACTCTTGACAAGGCACAGCTGTTAACTGAAAGCCATTCTAGGTGACTACCTCATAAAGCTGTCTGAGAAAATGCCAAGATGTGCAAAGCTGTCAACTAAGCAAGAGATGCCTACTTTGAAGAATCTAAAATATAAAACCTATTCTGGTGCATTTAACACTTTTTTGTTAAAAAAAAAATTTTGTTAAAAAAATTAAATAATTCCATATGTATTTCTTCATAGTTTGGATGACTTTAGTATTAATCTACAATGCAGAATAATTGCAGAACATAATGAAAAACCACCAATTAAAGGTGTGTCCAAACGTTTGACTGGTATTGTATATAATTTAGCTTATCCATATTCATCTATTCAATAGCTTAAATATGGTTTCTGCACCTAGAAAATAAATGAATAT
>JAOTRJ010000033.1:6857775-6870008 GCA_028564905.1 Leptodoras praelongus | reverse complement strand
ACACACTTTGATTTAGTGGTCAGATTGGTCATAGTACAACATATTTCAGGTTTTGATACAAAGATTCAGAATTCTGCTCATCATTTCATCACATTGGAGAGTGCAGATGCGGTTTCGGGTTTCATTTTCAAATTACGGAAACCAGCAAAAATAAATATAATTTATCATTTTAAAGTTAAATACAACTTCATAGCCAATAGTTGCTTTGGCAAGAAATAGAAACAGGAATTGTCTGTGTGTTGTGTGCAGGTGTGTGCTGAAAGAGCAAGAGCAAGAGTGTGTCCTTCAAGAGTAAATTCTCTTGGTGCAGAAGTTAAAAAAAAAAAAATTCTATCCCTCAGTGTCTCTCTGTCACATTTACATAATAAAAGTTGGCCGATGGCCTTCTGATGGTCGACAAGAAGGTCCGCAGGATCTTGAAATTTTAGTAAAGCTAGTGTTAAACCGGCTTGAAAATCGCAAAATCGTGACACATTCCCTTTCTCACGGCAGAAATGGCTCTAGAAGCTTCCACAGATGTCTGTTGATTTTTATATACGCATTGGCAGAAGCAGCCAATTCCCAAACATGCCATTGCTGCCAAGCTGCCAGTTTTTCTGGTACTTCGGTGTGTATATAATAAGTCATTGTTTTTTCAGGGTTGTTGAGTGCAGGTCTGTTTTTGTTGAAACAAATGTTTGAATTTGCATGTTGTCAGACTTTAACGATTTCTTCTACTTTCATCTCTCTCACAGACTGACAGTGTTTGTGTACCGCTCAGCTGACTGAGTGTTTCCTGCATCTGATTGTTGAGTTCAAGTGGACGTGTAGCGATGCCTCCAGCGACAGGCGGGCCGGTGGGCTACACCCCTCCAGAAGGGGGCTGGGGATGGGCCGTAGTGGTCGGCGCTTTCATCAGCATCGGCTTCTCCTACGCTTTCCCCAAATCCATCACAGTGTTTTTCAAAGAGATCGAGGTGATCTTCAATGCCACCAGCAGCCAGGTCTCATGGATCTCCTCCATCATGTTGGCCGTCATGTACGCAGGAGGTTAGTGATCTTTGCCCACTTTGGCCGTGTTGCTCTTTTACATTCTCCTCTGGCTTTCTGCTACATAGTAGGAAAATACCCAAGCAAGCACTGTGTGTGTTTATACAGTGAACTGCTGTCTTGTTCCGAGTGTGCTACTGGAAATGATTGAGACCAACACTGACATAATTGGTTCATCTCCCTCACTGATGGGCAAATGAGTCAAACCTTTTTTGTTTTTTTAAAAAAGCTTTTAAGTTTCATAGTCTCACTCAGTGGAAAAAAACAGCCCCTATTTAGTTTTAACTGCCTTATTTTTCTTGATTCCAGCATCTTTAGATCCATGTGTATCCTGTTTAAATCATATAATATTTACATGTGACATCACCTCACTGTACACTGTAGCATTGAGAGAGGGGGTGTGTCCAAACTGGTCTTCAGCCAAGTGTCTGTGCTGAACGCATTTTCTTCAAGCATGCAAGCTCCTGTTGATTAGGCTGGACGTAAAAAGTTTATTAGAAATCTTTTTTTATAATAAGACCATCACCACAGATCAGGTACTATTTGGGTGGTGGATCATTCTCAGCACTGCAGTGACACTGATGTGCTGGTGATGGTGTGTTAGTGTGTGTTGTACTGGTGTGAGTGGATCAGACACAGCAGTGCTGCTCAAAATAGTCCACCAACCAAAAATGTCCAGTCACCAGCATCCTGTAGGCAGCATCCTGTGAGCGCTGATGAAGGATTAGAGGATGACTGTGTCTCAGAGTGCACAGTAAGTGAACACAGTGTTTAAAAATCCCAGCAGCACTGCTGTGTCTGATCCAGTCACACCAGTACAACACACACTAACGCACCACCACCACATGAGTGTCACTGCAGTAGTACCTGTATCTGATCTGTGGAGGTCCTGACCATTTAGAGAACAGAGAAACAGATGGACTACAGTCTGTAATTGTAAAACTACAAAGTGCATCTATATGGTGAGTGAAACCGAGAAAATGGACTATGAGTGTAGAGAAAAGGAGGTGGTCATAATGTTATGCAGGATCTGTGTATATAGCCATTTTTCACAAAATGGAACCATTATATAATCTATAACGGCACATTTTACACATCATTCTAAATATGACAAGTGAAGACATGGCTGTTCAATGACTGTTGTCATGGTAACTAGGGCTTCCTGTGAAATTCTGAGCTTGTTGACAGACAGTGACCGTCAGAAACGGAGAAAGCATTCACACAAACAAAGTGTACAGATCGTGAGATAATGATCCTGGTTTCCTTACAAATGAGTAAAGCCTGTTTCTGAAACACACTTGGACTCTGGAGCCCTTCATGACTGTCTACAGAAGTATGTGCACAACACACAATAGCGTTGGATGTGAGGAGTGTTGGACTAGAGTCATGTATTTCACTGAGAACAATGAAATGGCACAGTTAATCTCTCTTCTTGGGCTTTTACCTACGCCTATTTGGGAGAATATTTTCTAGTTTCTATATTTCCTCACACTTTTGATGTGTGAGAAGCGTGTTGCTCAGTTTCTGTAACGGCACCTGACACCAGATTCCTTATTTATTTCTATAGCAACTCTTTCACCATGGATTTATTCTGATTTAAACATTCATTTGTGTAGAACAAAGAACTCTGCTTCTCATTGGTAATAGAACATAGCATGTTATAACAAGCTGGTAAAGCAAGGCACAGATGAGACAATAGGGTACGATTAGTGTGAATAGCACTCGTATCTACGTAGCACCTGCGAAATCTTTGAGAACCTCTTGTGCCTTCTGCTTAACGGTCACGTAGTCACGCAACATCGTCACTCAATGAAAACCGCAGATAGTCAGAATGCATTCATAGCTTGCGTATTTAATGTTTAAGCATAAAAGCAAGATTGATATTTAAATCGCGCCACACCCACTACCTCTGATGTACCTCTGAAGCTACCGCAGGTAGCTTACAATGTCTATAATAAATTATAATGGAAAAAATGTTTTTGTTTGTCAAGTACAATAAAAAATGTGTTTGGTCTTCCAGGATCTGACACGGATTCTTAGTTTATAAGAAATAACTAAGAAATGATAGGAAATAAATAAAGGGAAAGGCATCTGTATGTGCCAATTGCTGCATTTGAAGGGCTGGAGTTCTTCAGTAAAAATAAATTTAAAAGACATGAATGGAAGTTTGAGCAGAAACAGGATGATTTAATACCCACACATGATTATTCACACTGGCAACCTTGTACAAACTTGCACGCAAGTTTCAGCACGTAGCCTTTGTGCCTCTTCACACGCATGAGCAGCTTTGCTAATCCCAAAACCACAGTGGAGCCGATGGACTGTTGAGAATGGAATACACCAATTCAAAAAAAATGCATGAGCGTATCCATCAGTTTACGTTTATAGCTTTTGATAAATGCCGCGTTTCGTTGAACGTGTTGGCAAATTTGGCCGGGTGGTGTGAAGAACTTCCTGTTGTGTCTGCATGTGCGTGTGTGCCAGACACCGGAATGTTGACTTATCAGGAAACAGAAACCACAAACTCAGTAACCAGCATGATGGTGCTTTCACAATATAGAGACACATTCGTAACTTGGTTCCTTTCACCTACTGCCCCCTACATACACTGAGTGAGCGCTCACACTGACAGCTGTATTGGTGTACTAGTTTGACCGCCATCTGACCAACTGTGAGTGATGCAGCTTTTGGAGGAGAATGTGTGGGCATGGATAAGGAGAATGTGTGTGAAGCACTAAAGCTGAAGCAGATGGTTTACATTAGGAGACTGGAGCTTAACCAAAAGGCAAACTCCCTTCAGAATGGAGCGTTGCGGAATCTGTCCGCCTCGATAAGATTAAAAAAAATTTCTGAATAACCGGATGCATCATAAAGTCTGTCCTCATGTTTTGTTCATTGTTGTGCTTGGAATTTGTTGAAACTGACCCACTAATTTACTTTACTTTTCCTTTCTTCAGACGTTTGTGTTGTAGTTACTGCCTCAGTAAGAGTAATCTTTGGCAGCCTAGCAGCTCCAGAGTCCTTCTCCCTCCCCTCCACCCCCGCAAGGTTATCCGTCAGATTGTGACTTCTGTGTGCCTTCTGACTTCTTCTGTAACTACCCAATCACAAGAATTTAACAGTTAAAATCTAAACTAAGAGGTCAGACTACACTTTCCAGTCATGCTTTTCTGATTCGACTACAGGAGAATTCCAGGCATCACTTTACTTTTGCATGCATGCTGTACTAGAATGACATGAGATTGTCTTTGGCGGTAACAGTCGGCAGTTTCTTGTTCTTGCTGGTTGGAACCAGTTATTAGACAACACACTTGTTTAATTCGTTCATTAAAAACATGAAAGGCATTCGCTTGTAAAGCTTTAGCCACTGTCTCCTACATGCTGAACATTTTTAAAACTGTTTAGACAAGCGAGTTCTCATCAGTCCAGAAATGTAAGGACTTGATAGTTTAGCAAATGGAAAGGTTTGATTGAGTAACTTGAGAACATGCAGCATGAGAACATGGAGCCTACACTCAGGATTAGATTGTGTGTGAATGAATGACCGTTTATGTCTGCTGCCTATAGTTTATAGTGTTAAACGTAGCATAACGATCTACCACACACTGCCTTCTAAAATGTCTGAAAGTTGTGTGTGTGTGTTGGGGGGCTTGTGCATATGCGCACTGATCTGTGCTTCCATTGTCCTGGTTTGTAATGGGACGTTTGTGTGGTCACGTACAGAGCCACAGAACCCCAACGGAATATATTCATGTATCTGGCGGTCGATTGGAAGATTACCAAGCCATCCTTGTCTGTGATTGGCTACGATCCCGGCTCCTTTAGCTCCCCGGCCAATGGTCAGACGTTGTCCCAGTTTTCCGAACCAAGACGAGTTCTGCCCTTTTGGATGTTTTTAGAAGGTGTTCGAGCACAAAGACACCTCTGAGTGCTTTGCTTTGCAGGCTGGAACTGTAAATGTGCCGTCTGTCTGTGCCGAAAGGCACTACTACACAGACTGAGAACACTCCCCCTGAGTGTTGCTAGAAATAAAACTGATAAGAATTTGGAGATTCTCTAGATAGTTCATATTTTCTTTTGCAAAGTGAAGGATGTTTTTATGTTTGGGGTAATAGGAAAATAAAAACATTGCAGGAAGGCAAGCCCACACACAAGAAGGACATCTTGCACCCGTTTGCTCTTGCTTGCATCACTACCAGCTACCCGACAGCTGTCCTGTAACGCCATCTAGTGGCAGCAGAGGATGAAAACTCTTCATTCTTAATGAGTATTTTTCCAAGAGACCTGATCATCCTGCCAGACCAATGCAAACACATCCAGTGTATTTTTAGGAATTACTAGTTCGAGGTAGAAGCCTTTACACAGCTGAGGTTGTCAATTAAGAAAAGCTATGCTGTCATGCTACAGTGGTCCTTCTGAAATCAATGAGTTATTAATGCCAGCAAAAAGGTTCTGTGCATGGCCTGTGTATGTGTATTGCATTATTTTGCTAAATGGGAACATAATCTGCCACTGAGTTAACGAATGACTAAATGCTAGAGTAAAAATATCCCTTTATATGCATCATTATCGTTTTCTATTGATTTGCCTATCCAGACTCTATGCAGCCTTTTTGCTATTGCTTGTTGCCCAAATTGCCATTCAGTTTGTCCGCTGTCTAAGCACAGACACAACATGAACACTTTATTGTAAAGCATAATACTTTTGGTTGTTTTTGTGGGTCCCACAGGGAATTTGACCTACTTTGCACGGTGTTTAACAAAACTTTTCTCTCTTAAAACAGGACCAATCAGCAGCATCCTGGTGAACAAGTATGGCAGCCGACCAATAATCATTGTTGGAGGCTGTCTGGCTGGCACAGGATTGGTCGCCGCGTCTTTCTGTAACACAGTGGAGGGACTGTACTTCTGTGTGGGAGTCATAGGAGGTGATTACTGATGCTAGAGAAAACGCTTCATGCGTGAGAATGGGAATGGCTTGCTTGTGCTTTATGTAACCGAGCAATATGAACAGACATGCTACATTTTTAAACAGTTTAACAATATAAACAATACTACCAGTTAGTTTGAATGACTTTGGCTAACTGGCATATAATAAACCCTGACAACCAAATCAGATGGGTGGGGAGATCTAGTCCTCATCCCGAAATGGTACGTTTATCATCCAGGTACATCATGAAGTGTTTTTCTGTCCTAATCAGTGCCATTGTCCTCTTCCTGCAGGTCTTGGTTTGGCATTCAACCTGAATCCTGCATTGACAATGATTGGCAAGTACTTCTATAAGAAGCGTCCAATTGCTAACGGCATTGCCATGGCGGGAAGCCCCGTGTTCCTCTCCACACTGGCACCCCTGAACAGCTGGTTATACGATCAGTTTGGCTGGAGAGGCAGTTTCCTAATTCTGGGTGGAGCGCTGCTTAACTGCTGTGTGGCCGGCTCGTTGATGCGACCCATCGGACCAAAACCACAGCCTAAACCTGACGTACAGGAGGGGCGTGAGAAGAGGACAGTAATGCAGACCATCAACAGCTTCATCGATCTGACGCTATTTAAGCATCGTGGTTTCCTGCTTTACCTCTTGGGAAACGTGATCATGTTTTTCGGTCTTTTTGCACCACTTGTCTTCCTCAGCAACTATGCAAAGAGCATGGGCATCTCCAAAGACAAGGCAGCCTTCCTGCTCTCCATGCTCGCCTTCACAGACATGGTGGCACGGCCATCTATGGGAATAGTGGCTAATACCCGCTGGGTTCGCCCACGCGTACAGTATTTCTTTGCAGCAGCAGTGCTGTACAATGGTGTGTGTCACGTTTTGGCACCATTATCCGTGGACTATGTGGGCTTCTCTGTGTATGCAGTGTTCTTTGGCGTGGCATTTGGCTGGCTCAGCTCCGTCCTCTTCGAGACACTCATGGACCTGGTGGGGGCACAGAGGTTCTCTAGTGCCGTGGGCCTCGTCACCATTGTGGAATGTGGGCCAGTGCTGCTTGGACCTCCTGTACTGGGTATGTGTGTAGTGTTTAAATGCATTCAGGTCTGTAAATGTTTGGACATTGACAAACATATTATTTTAGCTGTATATTGAAGTTGATTTAAATAATGATTGCGAGGTCAAAGTGCAGATTTTCAGCTATTTGAAGGTATTTACATCCAAGTCAGATGAACCATTTATTTTTATAAGCAATTAATTTGTATGAACAGTATGGCCAGATGTACAGAACATCTTTCTATACTGTACAATTAAGAGGCCTAGCCCAAAATTCATGCACAATTCATGAAGGCATGGTGTGCCAAGGTTGGAGTTAGAAGTATTTGAGTGTTCTACAGAGAACCTTGACCTCAACCCCACTGAATTCCTTTGGGAGGAACGCTGACTGCGCACCAGGCCACCTTAACCAAAATCATCATCTGACCTCACTAATCCTCTTGTGGCTGAATGTGCACAAGTCCCTACAGCCACGGCATAAAATCTAGTGGAAATCCTTCCCAGAAACCTGGACCTTATTATTTCAGCAAATCTGGAATGAGATGTTCAATGAACGCATGCGTATGCGTGTGAGTGATCAGGTGTGCACCATCCTTTTGGCCATATGGTCCATGAACTTGGTGCCAATAGATAGTCATTTGTGGGGGAAAGGCACATAAAAGTATTGATATTAATAAAAACCATGATTTCAGAAATAAAACGCATATAATTGAATGAAAAAAAAGCCAGTTTCTAGTAAGCAAATGAAATTGTGCTTTAGAATGCTTAATTATTTATATATCAGGTAGCATTTAAACAGTAAAGGTTTGTTCTGTCCATCCTAATTCACACACTTGAATAGAATATAATCACTAACTCTGTTCCAATTATGAAGAGTCTGCCCAAGTAGACAGCATGTTTGATGCTCCCTTGATGAGTTTGTGATGGCAGCCATATTATTATGCCATACTGTTACTGTCATAAATGAAATGGTCTATTTGGGGCCATAATCTCTTTATAATTTTATGATGTTTTACATTAAACTGATGCTATTAAAATAACCTGATCTCAGAGCATGGCTATAAATAACACTCATGTTTGTGTCTTTCTTTTGCAGGCAGATTGAACGACATCTACCACAACTACAAATACACATACATTGCCTGCGGCATCGTCCTAATCATAGCCAGCGTGTTTCTGTTCGTCGGAATGGGCATCAACTACCGTCTGCTGGACCGAGAGAGGAAAGAGGAGGAGAGGAAAGCTGGGCGCGAAGACAAGGACCAAGAGACTAATCTGGACAATGCCATGAGAGAGAAGGAAGCTGAGAATGTGTCTGCACCACTGACGCAAGCAGACATGGGCAAAATGGATGAGGACACTGTGTAACGAGCACGTGTGCACCACAAGACACTCTCACATTTGCAAACATGCTTCTTTAGCGACCGTCCACAATAAATAAAAATGAGCAGCACTGGGTTTAGAATTATGGAATGGTTTAGCCTGCAATATTGGAAACACGCATACATGCACTCACACGCGCATACGGATGCTGATTTCCCTATTCATTCATGCATTCTTTATAGTCTGTATCTCTGCTTTCTTTTGTCGTCTCTCTTGCTGGATTATAGCTGACAGATCATTTCTCCTGCTTTGTCCTGTCTCTGCTTTTTTCCACCAAAGAAAACTTGTGGGATTGTGCCCCCCCCCCCCCCTCTCTAGAGGTAAAAAAGAAATATAGGTTTTAATGAGACCATCCATGTGAGCATAGAAACCTTCTATTCTCATCTTTTTTTACTCTCACAAGTTGCAAAATGAGCCGCATGTGCAGAAAATGTTAATTGGGTGCAGCTAGAGTTGTTTGGTAGCTCTTTCTGGAGCACAGGTTACCTTTCTAGCATTAGGAGAGACTGTGAATAGTATTCAGGATACCTCTCTCTACAAAGTTGGCTGAATGGAGATTTCTTGAAAGGATGTGGTCCTGTATTTTAATTCTGACTGCAGGAACTCTGCGAAGCCCACGAGATTCCTACTCGTTTGATTTTTGATATTGTGAGTTCCTACCATTTCTGCTAATCTCCAGTGATTACTAGAATCAGAATTTGCACCAAATAGAAGCACAACTTGAGTACACTTGACATAAATACATAAATTCATGTTTTGTTTAAAGGGTTTGGTTAGATTTTAGGAATGACCTCTTCACATTGTTCATGACCTTTTTTTTGTATTTTATTTGTCCGATATGGATTTCTGTAGTGCCGTGTGTGTAAATGGGTCCTTCAGAAACTCTAACCCATTTAAAATTCTTCTCATGTATGTTTCCTTGTACAAGTATAAATAACCTGAGTCTGTGCAAGTTAGTATTCCTCTGATGCTTGTGCCTTTTGAGGTGCTCACTAGCCAAGCCCTCTGATGAACTAAGCCCAGAGTTTTTATTTTTGTGGGTTTTTTTTAAAAGAAATCTAATACAACTTATTGAAATACTATCGTTTTATTATTATTCTCTAGTATTAGTAGTTTTCTGTAGTATTCTCACATTTTATAGTAAGCCTAGTATGATGATTTTCAGAATTTTATTTTGATTTCAAGCAATATTCTAGACAAAAGCACATACAGTGCCATACATCTGTTTGTGAATCAGAATGGTTTGTCACATAATGGGTTTTTACTGGTAGCAAAGCTTCCAAGAGGGAATTTTATTTTAATTTCCATGCACTCAAAAATGCCAGTGTGATTAAGCTTGTGTGCCTGTGTGTGTGTGTGCGTACACTTTAGTATCCAGGATGCATAGGCCATGAGTATGAAAGAATGTTGCTGCATGCCACTGTTTCTCAGCTTTGTGTGAACTTTACACAGTGTAAAACGCAAAATTAAACTTGAGGCAAGGATTTATAAGTGTGTTACTTTTAGCTGGACAATACACCATACCTCCCAGTAATTCTTCATTCCAAACATAAATGGAAGCATATCATGTAGACCTCCTTTAATGACGGTTGTGTAATGGATTATGTTTTGGCTGGAAATGGAGTGTGTATTGTAGAAAAGAGGATGAGTGTGTGGGAACACTCGGAGCAGACTGGCTGTATGTTAAGACACTCTTTAGTATCTAACGTTCTCTTGCTTTTTATTAAATCTCATTTTGATTTAGTAACTTAAACTTTATCTGGGTGTCAAATTTTATATGTTTGACCTGGAGTAGTGTACCAATAAACCGTTTTTACAAAAAATCATTCATCTGTGTCCTTTTTTATGAAATGTATTTGTAATTTAAGTTGGATGTTTGTATTTATATATGTTTAGACTACATTTACTTTTTTGCATGTCCAACATGTTTGGAGCAAGCACACCAGCATTATACAGTTTAAACACTCTTTCATTACTTTATTACTGACCCCTACCTTATTGGTTCATCTTGTAAGCAAAATGTGGGTGCTGAGGGTGGCTTTCAGAATCTCTTTTAATGCCCACTGCATTTTAACAATAACGACAATAATAGTAGTAAAGATAAAGAAATAAATTTAATCAAGTATTTTCAGGCCACTTTAGGAGTGATTTTTTTTTATTTTTATTATTATTGTTTCTAGCTCTAACATCTTGTAGTATGGAATACTCCTTACAAGCTGTTTTTAATTGTTATACAATTTAGTGGGGAGCAAAGGTCTAAGACCACTGAGAGAGAGAGGGAGACAAAAGAGCAAAAGAGAGGATAAGTTAATAGGGAGTAGGTGTGGGTGCTTACATTTCCTGCCATTCCATCTGTCTAATCCTACTGCTGCCAAAATCATGTTTTTTGTTTTTTTAAATAGTAAAGTTTTCAGAATTTTTAAATATTTAAAACAAAGACAGTGGGCTTTTCATATGTAATGTTCAAGATTCTGTACTATTTCTAGGTTCTGATTTAAATGCAAGCGAATATGATCTTGAGCATGTGCAAAAGGTTGGATTTTCCTTATGCCTAATCTCTTCTACTGAAGCATGTATTCAGACAACATTCTGATGGATTTGATCTAATATGTATCATAAGGTTTTGCACAAACTTGTAGTCCTTTCTATCTTTAGTGCACAATGCCATTAAAGCAAAAGGGGATGAATCACGTATGTACTCAAATTCATGTAAATATTTTAAAAGAGCATTTACATTATCTCGGACATTGGGACCCCACTGCGTATCACTTTAATCAATTCGCAGTCTCTGTTAAAAGAAAAATGTATGGAATGTCAATTGGGTGTAATGTCATGCCACATACCACATTCTCCTTACTTAAAATTCCAGCACCCTGATACAAGTGTAGAGTTGGAGATGATTTGTGTTGACCTTCTACCATTAATCAAGATCACTTTTTGAACAGAAAGCTGCTGTTGGCTAGATACCTTTGGTCTGTATGTCTCAGCAAAGCCAAAAGACAGACACCAGCTTACTAAAGGTGAGGAATGTGTAATGTATCAAACACTGGATGCTGAATAATTAACTTCTTCATAATTCTGATAAAACAGGAATGCTTGTACTAAGACCACAGGCAGCTTTATGACAGTATGGATGTCCTTTCAGTTGCATCGTGTACACTAGTAAAAGGCCTTGGTGTGATTGTTGATGCCAGTCTTTTCTTTGAAGCTCATGTAGATAATCTTACTAGGAAAGCCTTCTTTCATCTCAGAAATAGTGCTAAACCGCATGACGCATAATTATTAGTTTATGCTTTTGTTACCTCTATGTTGGATCATTATAATGCCTTATTGTCTGGGTGTTCCACTAGATGCATAAACAAGCTCCAGTTAGTTCAGAATACACCAGCCAAAGTCCTTACTAAAACCAGAAGATATGATCATGTCACCCCATGTTATCCACACTGCATTGGCTCCCAGTCAAATTTTGCACTGATTCTAAAATACTATTATTAACCTATAAAGTGCTGAATGGTCTTGTGCCACAGTACCTGAGCGAACTTTTAGTATGTTATGATCAGCCACGTCTACTTTGATCAAAGGTGCAGGCTCTTTGTTGGTACCTTGAATAATAAAGGTTATATCAGGGGGCTGAGCTTTCTCTTATAAAGCCCCACAGTTAAGGAGCTGCCTTCCAATTAGTGTCCGTCCGTCCTGTCCCATCCCCAACCCGCAAAAAAGAGATTACAATTAATTTACTGGTTACAATTGCTGTTCATTCATTATCTGTACCGCTTATTCCCAGTTACGGGGTCACGGGGGAGCCGGTGCCCAGCCGGCAACTCTGAGCGCAAGG
>JAOTRJ010000033.1:6827565-6840867 GCA_028564905.1 Leptodoras praelongus | reverse complement strand
CACCCGGGGATCGAACCCGGGTCCTTCTTGCTGTGAGGCAACAGCGCTATCCACTGCGCCACCGTGCTGCCCTCATTTGATAATTGAAGATACTAATTGTTGTATTTTTGCAACTGGAATCTTTTCCCATTCTTGCTGTATACAAGACTTGAGGCAGGCCTGTCAAGCACTCACACTCTATGTCTAAGAAGCCACATTGTTGTGGGCAGGGGTGGCTCAGTGGTTAAGGTGTTGGGATAGTGAATAGAAGGTTGGGGGTTCAAGCCCCAGCACCACCCAGCTACCACTGTTGGGCCCGTGAGCAAGGCCCTTATCCCTTAACTGCTCGGTTGTATAAATGAGATAAATGTAAGTCACTCTGGATAAGGGTGTCTGCCAAATGCCGTAAATGTAATGTTGTAATTCATGAAGAATGAGGCCTGGCATTGTCCTGCTGAAATATGGAGTACCTGGGAAAAGATGTCATTTTGACAGCAGCATATGTCTCTCCAAAATACCAATATAAGCTTCCATGTCACTGGTTTCTTCATATATGTGCAGATCACCCATGCTGTGGGCCTTGATGCACCCCATGTCATCACAGATGCTGGTTTCTGCACTATTTGTTGGTAACAGTCTGGATGGTCTTTTTCATCTTTGGCACCTAGAATCCACCTTCCATTTTTCCTGAAAACAAGCTGAAATGTGGACTTGTCTGACCATAGAACATGTTTCCACTGTCTTTTGGTCCATCTCAATTGACTTCAGGCCCAAAAACCTCAAGTGTTTCTGTACAAAATTAATATATGGCTTCATCTTTGCATAATACAGTTTCAGGTTGCATTTCTTGATGCAGCGGTGGACTGTGTTAAGTGACAATGATTTTCCAAAGTACTCGTGAGCCCATGTAGTTATATCCATTACAGTAGCATGACGGTTTCTCAAATAATATCATCTGAGGGCTCAATGCTCACGCGCAATCAGAAGTTTCGACCCTTGGCCTTCACACATCGAGCTTTCCCCTGACTCCCTGAATCTTTTAATAATATTATGAATTGTAGTTGTAGGTGAATGTCTAATAAATTTTTTGCAATATTCCACTGAGAAACATTGTGTTTGAACTGACAATAAACTGACAATTATTTCATGAAGTTTGGCACAAAGTGGTGAACCATGACCCATTCTTGCTTGCAAAGATTAAGCCTTGGGTGGATGCAATCTTCATGACCTCACCTGTTACCAGTTAAACTGCTAATTGTGGAGCTTTCCAGAACAGTGTTATTAGTTACTCATTCAGTCTTATTTTCCCCCTCTTTCCCAATTTTTGGAGTGTGTTGGAGGCATCACATTCTATTGTTTTGTTTTTTTTTTATTTAAAAAACACAATTAGGTTTGAAAACACTGAAAATGTTGTCTTTTTGTTGTTACCTTTATCAGTTAAATAAGTAACAAATTACAGTTTTTAGGGTTTTTTTGTGTAGAAGTGTCCCAACTTCTACACACATGGAAATGTGTACTAGAATGCACCTTCAGAACAGGAAAATAGCTCTGTCTCACGTCACATTGAATTTGCTTACCTATAGACCTCAGGGCCAGCCACATGGCATGATTATCAAGTAATCATTTGTTTTAAGCAAATACAATTATCCTCATTACCTAAAATAAAATCACATGTGCAGTTCTTATCAGGTTCAGTTCATTGCAGGCTTTTATGAACATGAAATTATGCTGGATCTTTTTTCACCTTTGATGTAGAAACCAACAAAATTCAAGTGGATGACAAATACAAATGTTTTAAAGGGGGAAAAAAGAAAAAACATGCAATAACCTGGTTGCACAAGTATGCAAACTTCTTCAAACTTCTGCTGCCCCCACAATGCTTCATAGTGGATGTTTTTGAGTAATAAACTCAAATTTATTTCTTTTAATTTTAAAATGTATTTTAACATACATTTTATAATTATGCCCAAAAGAGTTCTATTTTGGTCTCTTCAGACCATAACACTTTTTGCCACATGGGCAAGAGACATTTACACAGGCTTTTATGTACACTGATGTACCAGAAAAACTGGTATTTAACAAGTTAATACTTGTTAGGTCACCCATGGGATCTTGGAGAGAGCGTTGCACAGTCCTAATACTGATATCTTTGTAGTCGACACTGGTCACGTTCACCCAGAGTCTCTTTACACCCACATTGCTGTCATACCTTTGAGGTTTTACCAAAATTCTTATAGGCATGTTGCACCCCTGAAATGTTCACACGTCAAAAACTTTGCCTCTACCTCCAAAATGCTATGACCCATCTCTTGAGCTCCAAAATTAATCTGCATTGAAAATCATTGATAACTTGCCATTCTCATGGCGTAAAAAGCTAGAAGCTTCCATAGATGGCTATCGCTTTATATATGCACTGGTGTACATAACTAATGACATGCATAGGTGGCATTGCTATGTATTTTTTGCATAGGCTCCCGTACCAGTTATTCTGGTACTTCAGTGTATGTATATATGTATGTATGTATGTATGTATGTATGTGTGTATGTGTGTATGTACTGTATGTATGCATGTATGTTTGCTTTTTTGGGGTTTGTTTGAGAAAGGGTTTCCATCTAGCCACCCTACCCTAAGGCCCAGAAGAAAACAAGAGCAAAGAAAAGGGTGTGTACATTATAAAAGAGTGCGTACACTTATCAAACCAGGTTATTATAAGGTTTTATTTTTCTTTGTTTCTCTGTGTTTTTAACTCACATTTCATTAGTTGCTATATTGAAGGTGGAAAAAAGGTCTGACATGACTTATCTTGGTCACATCACAAAAAAGATGACATTAACAGTGTGTGTAGACTGTTATATCTGCTGCATCACAGTGTGGTTGTCCTGTGTGGTTTCACCTGACACCTTCACTTATGCAGAAATGTTATGTTTGTGTGTATTTAGATGCGGCACAATGTGCAGAAGTGAATCGGATGTTCAATGTGATGTTGGAAGCTCAGCAGCAGGATGTAAATACACATCCTGCTTACAGCACCACACTTTCTCACTCTCTAGGTCAGAAGGCATTGCTGTGTCACTCTCTCGCCATGCTCTGGTTCCTCTGCAACAACCACAAGAAGGTAAATTGCTGCCCAGTGATCTTGGGATTTACGAATGCATACACCTTGACTTAGAATAAACAAGTACACGCCTGTGCAATCAGCATATTCATATGAAACATTCAACATGCAAATGTGGTCACATGCCCTGTTATTTTCTGTTTAATAAATTATACTATATATTGACAGGTGATTAGAGAGTAAATCAGCAGCTATAAGCCTGTGTGCATGTTGATGAGCACTTATTGATATGGCTGGGGTGTGTGTGGATGGGTGGATGGGTAGGTGTGACATACCCTAGAGTTCTTGGTGTGATTCTGCACCACAAGCTACCATTTTCAACCTGCTCATGTTGCTGACTCAGTAATGTAGGTTTCTGCTTTACGACTGTAGGAGGATCCTTGTAGGCCACTCAGGTGCTTGACTTGAGATACATCTGATTGATCTGCCATCACAACCCTCCACTGATTCACAGTGCAGCTGAATCACTTGTTTTCAATCCCCAAGCGCTTTCAGATCACCTCATTGCTGCATTCACAGCACAGGCTTCCTGCAGCTGCCCACATATGATTTATAACACTGATACTTGCATACATATCCAAAAACAAACCCTTACTTCCCTGAAAGGGCTTATCAAACCCAGAACTGTGCCACTGAGTCACAGACATGGCTCTACTCTTCCCATTCCTCAAGATACAAGGAAGACATACCTCATGACTCTTTTCGGTCCTGGCACGTAGATGATTTTCTCCAAAGAACCCTTAAGCCGGTCCTAAGTCTACAATTTAAAACAAGATTTTCACACTTTGGGTTTTAGCTTTGTGGTATTTTCTTCCTGGCCTTTCTGTCATGTTGGACAATTGTATATATATGAAATGCTGTAAATGTAAGTCTAGAACAGTTCTAGAGGTGGCATCTAACTAATGCATGCTATTTATGATCGCTGCAGCTAGTGCTGGCAGTCAAATAGCTTTTGTCAAAGGGTTTTTTTTCTTCTTCTTCCTTTTTCCACCAATTTGTGGTCAACGATATCATATATACTTAGACTTCACCAATCCATATGAAACCTGGTATGTTTGTAGCCCCACATATAAGCTCTGTGTCCATTGCTGTCCATGTTAGCCCCTGAACTTTTTGGGCAATGGCTCAAAAAATTTTTTTGATAGAATGTATATACTTTTTATGGCAAGTTGGCCTCTAGGAGCTACATTCACAGAATTTACAAATTTTGTTCCTATGGGGTGCTGCAACTGACAGTGCAATATCAAGACCTCTTTGGTATGCTTATCTAACGTCATTTTTGCTTTTTCTCTCACTTTATGTGGCAGCTGTATTTCGCATTGCTATGCAGCATGTCTAGTTTTTTGTTCATTAGTGCAGTTTGAGCTGCCTAAGGGAGTTGTTAGTTAGTTAGTTTGTTTTTGCTTTCGTAGCTGTGACCTTTCTAGAGAGAGTTACGAGGATGTTAGTCATCTACACAACACAAAGATAACCATTTGTTAAATGTTCATGAATCTGTTTTTAAAAAATCATATAAAAAGTGAGTTCATGTAAAAAGTCAATTTACCTTGTATTTTTCTTAACATGGAATGTTCCGCTCCAGCCTGTGTGTATTTCAAAAGCCTATAACATAAGAACTGCATTGATGAGCCAAAACCTTGAGCAATCATGCTCTTTAGCACCAGGCACTTTAACATTTTGTCACAAATGTTTTGTGCACTGACCCTTTGTTTGATAGCTTGTAGATTGTAGTTTAAAGAACCCCTAGCTCAAATTACTGCCATTGTGAACAATTGTGTAAATGCCTGTAGAAGGAGCTTTTTTAGGACCAAATTATGCAGTTTTTGTTCTACCTCACTGAGTGGCCTCTTTCTGTTGGTTCCCCTGTATGTTATTTTCAACACAATTACCACATCCAGATCATTTGGCATAGTAATCCTCTGCTCTATCTAACTGAACTCTGGAGCAGTTCTTAAGAGCACACTAAATCTTCCCTGACATGCCCCAACAACACCTGCATGTCAGTAAACACATGTGGCAGTTTTATTGAAAACATCTCCATTATACTCTGCATGGCAATAAGAAGAAAACATCCCAAACCGACCGAGTTCAAAAAGTGAGCTTGTCTAATACAGTAGTTGTATATGCTAATCTGCTTTTTATGAAGCAACTTGCCTGGGCTAGTGTAAGGAACCGAGATTCCCCATAGTGTAAAGAAACTCATTTAGATACAACCCTGAACAGAATAAAGCGGACACTAGCGATGAATGAATGCATTTAGGAACATGCAAGCACCATCCAACACACTTCCATGTTAAGCCGTGTGTCTTTTCTTTGTCCTTTGAAAATCTTTAAAATCTGATGGGTTGTATTTGTCATATTTAATGTCAGCTTTGTCTGTCTTCTTGCATTTTTCCAGACCTATTCTTGGCCGACTTTATCATATACTTAGACATTACTAATCAACATAAAACATGGTATGCTTGTAGCCCCACATTCATGCTAGTGGCATTTGAAGTGGGGTAGGCTCAAAGCCCTTTTTGGGCAATAGCTTTAAAACTGTCAAGTTGGCCACTAGGAAGTGCATTACCCTAGCTCATTAAAATTCATTAGTGGAGAAAAGAATTAAGCCAATATCTTCTCAACTTCATGAAATTTCACACCCTGTACTACTATCACCAAATTTTGTCAAATTTCATCCACAGGGGCACATGAACCGACTTACTTTATGCAGTGGTCATATTACCGCCATTCAGTATGTCAGGTTATATAGTGCTTTTAACAATAAGCATTGCATACAAAACAGCTGTACAGAAATTTTGATATAGAATTGCATTTGTATACCCGATGTACAAGCCAGAGGCATGACATGAAGAAGAAACCACGAGAGAAACCTGATCCTGCTGAGAGACACCAGATAGTATGATTATAAATCATTACAGTCTCGAGTTATGGTGCTGAAAGGATGTTCAGTATGATTACATAGTGAATAAGAGGCATAGGATGCACATATAAAACGATGCCCAGTTCTGAGGCACACTTCTATTTTGAGTCTCCTAATCTCAAACAAATCATAGGACGGGTATAGATTTTGTATGGTGGTCATAGTTGTGACCACCTTATCAATTTACTCCAATTTATTTTTTATGTTTTACATTTCTAAGTATTTACACTTGTGTGTGTGTGTGTGTGTTTGTCTTTGCAGGCGTTGGACTTTGCTAGGAAAGCAACAGAGTGTAGCCAGCACTGTGAACACAACAGCCTGGCTGAATCCATAAAGAGTCTTATACACCAAGCAGAAACATATCTCACCCAGAACAAACAGCCATCCTTCACCACTAACTAATACATTCAACACTCCTGTACTAACACACACTTAATAATAACCAGTGCACTCAACACTCAACACACACCCCTGACTAATCACAATGCACCGAGCCCTCAGAGATACTCTGCTTACTCATAACCTCAAACTAAAGACATGAACAATACTCATACTGTCCTCTAATATACATGTTAAATAAGAGAACAAGCCTCTGATGCATTTTTCATGTTCCAGACATTTTTTAAATGTCTTTTTTTTTTTATTATTATAATAATTACTCTTATTATTATTATTAGAATGACATACAACATTGATGTTAGAGTTCTAATACTAATAAGTTCCCTAGTATTATATAACATTGCTGGTTTTTGGCATTCAGGGGGAACGTCTAAAACAAATCATAATAAAAAAAAAAGAAAAAAAAAAAAAAAAGATGATGAGGCAATGAAATATGGTTCACAACTGGAGTCTGCTCATTTTCCTTTTACATCCTGGAAATTAACAGAACATTAGCAGCAATTTTACATTGTTAAGTAATGAGTAATTTCCATTGTCTCAGTCTCTTGTTAGTAGAGTGGGCAATGGAGTAGTACCATATCAAAGTGTCTGCTGGGGTTTGGCAAATAATTAATTGCACCAAATTGCTGTCCTTTCATATCACATTTAACATTTCACTGTTTCCTTAGTGGTCTAGAATATCTAACGTCTTGCCATTCCCATTAATCACAGGTGCTGGTTTGGAGTCAGACAGGTTTTTAACAACGCAGTCAAAAGCTAAAGGAGCTCTGCTGATCGTGTTATTGGCTCCCATGGCACACAGGAAGGAGTGAGTGTATCCGGTTGCTTAGTTACCATTCAGTCTGCTGATGGATGATAGAACACACCACACATGGTACAGCAAATTCACAACATGGAGGATGGGAAAGTGTGTGTGTGAGTTTCAGATGTTAAGAGGTCTTGGTTAAAGCTCACCACCAGTCATAGATAAGTGCACACAAAGCAGTTTATCATTAAAAAAAAAAAAACGAACCATGAAAACACTGAACAACAGGAAACAAGCCAAAGCAAAGTGCTTGGTTACATTAATGGTACAAGCAATTCCTTAGTTGTAGGTTGATAACGCAGTATAAGCAGGTCTGTTTTAGGATGGGTCAGGGGAGGAATTTGATCCAGGCTGCTTCCCTGAGTTCAAATCAATATCAACATTTACTACAACAAAATTCTACTTCAAGTCAGAAATGTGTTGATGTAAATGGCTTTATCTGTTCTGACAAACATAATCCAATTTCAGGTTTGGTCCATACTGTAAACGAGTTAAATACTAAGACTCTGTGAAATTGAACTCTTGTGGTCAACTGCATCCAAATGTCATCTGAATTCAGAGAATTGCTTCCAAACATGCAGACAAGATGAAGACCCTTCCAGCTTTACCAAAGAAATTTGAACATTCTTTTCTGAACAGCACCAGTCTGTACACCAGCGGGTTAGACCCATTTGAGTTGATAGTTCATTTTATTGTTGATGTCATACAAAGAAATTTCTAACAACTTTTAAGATTTTAGTGTTGGCAAAAAAGGGTCATATGGTCATATGGTGCAGGCTAATAAGCATTCATCATACATAATACTTGTTCTATGTAGCTCACTGCTAAAAGGTCAAAAGGGGTGAAGCAAACATTGAGTGTTATGCATACTGCACATGCAAGTCTGTACAGGTATTGAAGGGTGTGTGAACTTGGAGAGAATTTGTGGAACATGTAAAACACATACTTGTGTTTACCTCTCCCTCAATGCAGTCACTCCCTGACTAGTTCGGAGTGGTTTCAACACTTCTGCTTAAAATGGCTGCCTCAATAACCAAACCGTCATAGTGCCACTGAATAGGGGAGGAGATCCAATAAGCTCTTCTTAAATGGGCAGTTAAACATTTTCAATGTGTTCTCTATAATCTACTTTGCGTTCTGCATACTGCAAGGAGACTACAAAGTCTGTCACCCTGACACATAGTAACTGAGTTCAAAAACAGATGAACTGAAGTGTTGGGGTCTCCAAGTGCTGACTCAGCACCTGCTCCTATTTCTAAATCTAACAGCTAAAACAGAAAAACTTAAGACTTGTTCCAGGTCAGTAATTAAGAGTAAAATCTTAATTACTCAAATTGACACGTGTGCTTGAGTAACAAGATGTTTATTAAACGCAGACAAGCGCTGAAGCTAAAAACATGGTCAGTGCATTCTTACTCTGTACAACCGTGTACCAGTCCACTGTAATGGGAAAAGAATATGTACAGCTTTTCCAGTCCTTTGCATGTGTTCATGCTGATGTGTGAATGGGTGCATGTGTGTTTTGCAGAGACACCAGACACGCACGGATTTGGGATATTTCCTCGATGTTAAATCAAAGCATCACCCTGCACTGCATGCTTGATAAGCCTTGTAATAGTGTTGGGCTCTTACTATACCTTAAGGGATGTGTGTGTTTGTGTTCTCACATCTTTTCCAATCTAAAACCACTCTCCAATACAATGCACCCTGAAATACAGTGGCAATCGCTCACTCACTGTTTGCACTGTTTCAAGGCCTGCACCAAGGCTTGGGCAGAATGTACTTTTGCAGTACTGTCAGGGGAGCAGCCTTAGATCAGCATCAGGGTTTACAGGGTGGATTAGTACAAAAACACAAAATGTATGTGTGTGTGTATGTGTGTGTGTACGCATTTGACCATTGTATGCTTACTTGCACGTGTATATGTATTGTATGTGTGCATATGTATGTATGTACGGTGTGTGTATGAACATGTTTGTGTATGTGGTTGCCATCAGCTCACTCAGTCAATAGTTTAATCTCCTTTGCAAGGAGGGAGTTGATGTTGTACGCGGGGTCGGGCACACTCTGGGCATGGCTTATCTCAACAAGCTCCGCCTCACTTTCGCTGGAGGTGGAGCTGGTGCTCATGGTGCTGACAGCGTCAGGGATGGCACAGGGGGGGACAGGTGGGCATGCCTCAGGGGGTATGCACACCTCAGGCTCACTGCTGGTCTCGCTGGCGCTGGACACCACGGAGAGCAGGGACATCTTGCGGCTGAGGCGGCTGGGCAGCAGTGACAGGGCGTAGTCTGCCACGATGCCCGCCACGTCGATCCCGCATGCCTGGTCGAAAGCGATAAAGCCTACGTTGGCATTGGCCTCACAAACCACGAACGAGCCATCGTTCAGCTGCAGCAGGTCGATACCACACACGTCCATTCCTAGGATGTTGGACACCTGCACAGCCAGCTGTTTGCCCTGCTCACTCAGAGGGCACATCACACCCACACCGCCTGGAGAAAGAGAGATGGAATTAGTGGGAAGTTCCCTGAAGCCACCTTCAACCAGATGTCACACAAGAACAAGTGCACAAGTGCTGTTCTACTGGATATCAGCACAGCTGTGATTTGATCATAGGCACACAGCTGCAAGTGGCAAAGATGAAAACAGCCATGCTGATATTCAGTATAACAGCATGACCTAAAGTGTGATATTGATTTTATACAACAGTTCTACAGGCACCATTTTTTAGTCAACAGTAGCTAATCAGCAACAGGTAATTTTTTTTTTTTTTAATCGGTTATTTGGTTCTGCCAAAATACACTCCCCATTTGGAGAAAAGTTGGGACACTTTTTAAAAATGCAAACTGAAACCTGTAATTTGTTCATTCACTTAAAACTTTAACAGACAAATGGACAAAAAGATTTTCTTTGTTTTCAATGACAAACTTCATTCTACTTGATAAATATAAACTAATTTAAAAATTGATGACTGCAACACACTAAAAAGTTGGGACAGAGGAAAATAAGACTGAAAAGGATATACAAGTAACACTGGAAGGTTCCACAATTGGCACAAGATTGCAAAGAATTTAGGTCTTTCATAATCTTTAGTTCATAATATCATGAAAAAATTTAGGGAGTCAGGGGAAATCTCGGTGTGTAAAGGACAAGGGTGGAAACCGCTGCTGAATGTGCGTGACCATCGAGCCCTCAGGTGGTATTCTTTGAGAAACCATCATGCTACCTTGATGAAAATAGACACATGGGCTCGTGAGTACTTTGGAAAATCATGGTCACTTAACACCGTCCACAACGGCATGCAGAAATGCATCCTGGAAGCCATATCTTAATTTTGCACAGAAATGTTCTCTGGGCCTGGAGGCATCTGGGATGGCCCTAAAGACAGTGGAAACATTCTGTAGTTAAACGAGTCCATGGTTCAGCTTGTTTTTGGAAGAAAAAAAATGGATATCTGAGTCTATGTACCAAAGATGAAAAAGACCATCCAGACTGTTACCAATGAAAAGTGCAGTGCAATCAGTCCAGATCTGTCTCCTATTGAAAATGTATGGCGCATCATCAAGAGGAGAATCTGGACAAGTCAAGTACATTAGTTTATGTCCAACTTCATCATTGAAAACATTTTTCTTTTCTTTGTCCTTTTGTCTATTAAACACACTAACACACCACCACCACATCAATGTCACTGCAGTACTGATGATCCACCACTCAAATAGTACCTGATCTGTGGGGGGTCCTGACCATTAGAGAACAGAGTAAAGGGGACTAACAAAGTATGTAGAGAAACAGATGGACTATAGTCTGTAATTGTAGAACTACAAAGAGCTATATGGTAAGTGGAGCGAGTGTAGAAAAAAGTATGTGGTCATAATGTTATGTCTGGCCAGTATATACGTACATTAATTAGTTATAACATTAAAACCACCGACAGTTGACAAGAATATCTTTGATTATCTCCTTAACAAAGCACCTGCTAAGGAGTGTGATATATTAAGCACCAACTGAACATTCACTTCTCAATGTTGATGATTTGGAAGCAGGAAAAAAGGATAAACGTAAGAATCTGAGTGACTTTGAAAAGGGCCAAATTGTGATGGCTTAACAACTGGGTCAGAGCATCTCCAAAACAGCAGATCTTGTGGGGTGTTCCCAGTATGCAGTGGTTAGTACCTACCAACATTGGTCCAATGAATGGCCTGGTCTGATGAATCAGGGGGACCTAATACTAGGCAGGTGGTTTTAATGTTCTGGCTGACCGGTGCATATGTATATATTGTATATACATACACACGTGGACAATAATATTTGTACCCTGTTAAAGAAAGACAAACCCACAATGATTACTGAAATAGCATGAAACTAACGTTCAATATGATTTAGATCAGGGCTCATAGAAGGCCACTTCAGAATAGTCCAATGCTTTGCTCTTAGTCATTCTCGGATGTTTTTAGTTGTGTTTTGGGTCATTATCCTGTTGGAGGACCCATGCAGCAAAGCAGCCCCAAAACATAACAGAACCTCCTCCATGTTTCACAGAAGCTACAATGTTATTTTCTTTACTTCAATTTTATGTCTGTGAACACAAAGCTGATGTGACATTCCAAAAAGCTCCAGTTTTGTCTCGTCTGTCCAAAGGACCTTCTCCCAGAGGCTTTGTGGTCAATATGCATTTTGGCAAATTCCAGTCTTGCTTTTTTAGGATTTGCTTTCCTTCCTCAGTGATCTTCCATTAAGTCCACCTTGGCTAAGACAGTGACTGATGGTGCCACTGACACTGATGCACCTTGACCTTGGAGTTCACCTCTAATCTCTTTGGAAGTTGTTCTGGGCTCTTTGCTTACCATTTGTATTATACGTCTCTTCAATTTGTCATCAATTTTCCTCTTGTGGCCATGTCCAGGGAGATTGGCTACAGTCCTGTAGACCTTAAACTTCTGAATAATATGTGCAACCATAGTAACAGGAACATCAAGCTGCTTGGAGATGGTTTCATAGCCTTTACCTTTAACATGTTTGTCTATAATTTTCGAGACAGCTCTCTACTTAGCTTTGTGTAGTCCATGTTCAGTATGGTACAGACCATGTTACATGTTAGTTTGAGGACACCCATGATGCTAATTACAGGACACACCTTGGTTTATAATGTCCCTATAGTCAAATCATTTTTGTCCAGCCCAGTTTCATTAGTTTTTTTTTTATTATTCTGTTGAACCACAATTATTGTTAACTACAATTTATTACTACTAAAGTAATTTCAATAATCAATTGTGGGTTTTTTCTTTCTTTAACGGAAGAGTACCTGTATAACCGGCAGGAGATAATGCAGTTTTATATATGGATTACTTTGTCACATACATTCTTTCGCTGATCTTCAGTAATCCTGGTCAGAGTATTAGATCATGAGCTAATCCCAGGAACACGATCATAAACTAATCCCAGGAACATCATCATGCAGAAACACACCCTGAATGGGATTGCCCAGGCACCATGTGCACATGTATTCTCACACTCCTTCATTAAAAGCCTTGGGGCAATTTAGACTAGCTGGATATATCTGTATTTCCTGGTTTTGGTTTTAGTGTTTTTGCATGCATGTTTTTTGCAATTAATAATGACACATATTCTTGACAAAGATAATCATCAAAAAAGTAAACTAGCTGGCTACATTAGAAATGAAGGAAGGGTCATGGCACACGCACCGAGGGAGCAGTTGCTCTGCATGCGTCCGTCTGTTGAGCAGCGCAACATAGAGCCAATCACTCTGCCACCCACGAGCACCACACGCACGTCTCGCCCATGGCTCTCCTTCACATACTCCTGGAATAGGTATGGAGCCTCATGCCGGATCAGGTGGCACAAGTCAGTTAGGTGGTGCTTATCCCGTGCCAGAAACACGGCCTTACCTGTACAGGTGAACACAAAACATGTGAATGTTGCATGTTACATGTGAATAAACAACTGAGTAAAAGCTTAAATGCAGGGTCTGAATTAGTCCTGAGTATTAAGTATTAAATGGTTTTAACTTCCAATTTAGCCCTGAAATGTCCCACACTAAAATGACAGGTGTTTCAGTT
>JAOTRJ010000033.1:6801277-6812257 GCA_028564905.1 Leptodoras praelongus | reverse complement strand
CACCAGCATCACGTAGTGACCTGGCCACTATCCTGCAAGAAGAATGGCTTAAAATCCCTCTGACCACTGTGCAGGACCTGTATATGTCATTTCCAAGATGAATTGATGCTGTATTGGCTGCAAAAGGAGGCCCTACACCATACTAAATATATTTATCTCAAGATTACTCTTGTGTATTTTTGTAGATCCCAGTCAACATTGGAGTCGAAAGATTGTGTCATTTGTTTTTGTTATTTGAATGAATGGCTAATGTCAGTATAATGGCTGTTGCAATCATTTCAGTAATGCTTGTGGTTTTGTTGCTGCAACATGTACTTGATTGTCATCAGATAGTTATGTCTTATTTTTGCATCATTTCTATTATTCTGAGCTCCTTTTAAGCATTAACCTCTGATTGAATTCTGGCTCAACTGTCACTTTGGTGAAAAGAATATGAATAAATGTAAATGCATATCTAAGCCAGATAAAGGGGTGTGATGTTGGCTCAGATGTTCATTAGAAAATGGATGAAAGTGGTTTGGGCTTTTGTATATTGCAGCAATGTAGTATGCCATCTGCTGGCAAAAAGAATCCATTCAAGGCTAAGATATGTTTTTAATGTAAAATCCTTTACAGCATCCAACAGACATTTAAGAAATGTTGCTGCAGTGGTCATCGTTTTACAAGTACTGTAGATTTTATTTTATTATTATTTTAAATCACAATTACATGATGAATCTTACATCTTGCTCCTAGAAGGTAAAGCAAGGGTTAAAATGCCACATAAACAAACTAGACTCCCTGCACATTTATCACAGAGCAGTTTATTTCAACATACATAACAGCATTTCAAAAGCACTGGGGCTCAAACAAATACATGCTTTGGATGTTAACATTAGTTTTCTACAGACATATCACAAGTAAATTAGGATTTATAGATCCTTTTTATTCACAGCTTCTCCATCAAGTTAAGTACATACATGTCATGAATTCAAATTGGTAGTATGAGAGCAGATATTTCAGCTTCATGGTATATGCTGCTTTACAATGTGCAAAAAAAGGGTTTTAAATTAAAACTAGCATTTGTGAAATTAATCAGCAGGCCATTTTTATGTAATGGGCCCTAATGTAAACATATACCTGGGAACCCTTATTACCGTTCATTTACCTATTATAACATCTTAACAACAAAAAAAAACCCTGTTAGTGATATTTAGACAAATCCTAATCTAACATCAGTCCTTCAGTACCAAAGCAAAATATAATTCATCATTTAGGCAGATTGCCTCAGCAAAGCTGAAATATCACAAGAATCCTTTAAGGTTTTTCTCTAGGTTTTGCCCTCAAATGGTATTGATGGTTCTATTCGCAAATTTCCCAAAATGCATTCTAAGCTTATACACATGGATTGTGCAAATCACAGAACAGTTGTTTTTAAAACATTCACATATAAGGACACCAATATAATAAACACAACAAATGCTACACACAGCTCATCATATGTGCTTAATAGTCTTAATAGTTTCAGAACAGACTGCACGTTTCCTGTCTCAGATGTTGCGTGTTTACAGTGATAAAACACATTATGAAAGGGATGTGCTAGAAGTGGCATGCTGACCCAGTATTACTCACTGTTTTATTTTTATTAACACTACGCCATGTACCCGTACCCATTAGGACGTGCACCATTAAATGGGCAGCAAATCAAATCGGCCAGCCACCACATTTACATGTGGATCTACAGGGATCAGGTATGTGGTGCATTAATAATTGTGAAAAATAATAGTGATAATATATATCTATGTGTATGTATAGTATATGTATTATTGTTTGAACTGACATTAATTAATATTCAGCAATTCACTAAAGTCTTCAGTAATATCCAATTACTGCAGTCTGACATAAGTGGTTGTGATAAAGTGCACATACATAAACTGGTGTCTGAATTTGATCAGTTGATGTAATTTATCCGTTATCTGATTAAGTCTGATTATGTTTTCAGTTCGTTTAGTACAGGAACATGTTTCAGACCGAGAAGGGGTAATAACCCAATCAGTATCTGTTGCACTGAACACAGAAAGCTGATATTCATAAACTATACAAAATAAGTGCATTATTTAGATAAGGGGTATTAGGATTAACATCTACAATATTCTATAAGAAAAATTACTGGAGGCCATTAACATCAGTGCATACATATTCATAAACATTTGTTTTTACAGGAACATTTCAACCAAACCTAGTTGCATGAGTTTGCATTATGCAAATATTGCAAGGAAAGAGGAAGGATTTCTTTTTTTTTTTTTTATATGAAAAGCTCGTCAAGACACAAAATAGTATTTACCAATTATAGTCCCATTTCCTCCACTCACCATACTTACTCTATAGTCCTATATAGTTTGTTAATAAGACAGATAAACTGTAATGTGCAGTGTTGGCTATTTAAGGACTAAGAATGCAAAAACAGGATTTATTTTTGGTGATATTTATGAATGTATGCCACAGATGTTTTAGCATTAGTTCATTATAAAGGACACTGCAGATTTGGGCATGGTTAAGAAATCTAATTCACAAATCATTGTCATTCATGGTCTCCTTATAATGTTAAAGTTTTCTGTTAAGAAACATATAACCTTTAGTGGACAATATTTACAGATAACCTTGTCATACGTCAAGATCAAAAACTGATGCCTTTTTGGCTTTTTTTTTTTTTTTTACTTTAAGTCTTTTGATTTTATTTCTTTGACTCTGCAGCTGCTTCATGTGCAGCAACATTCTGATCATCTGATCTGGACTAAGTATTTGGTGGGATTATATGAGTTAGCCTTTTATTACTATTAGATGTGACATTAGATGAAACCTGCTGTAGTCTGCGAGTAATGGGACCTCTCACTCTGAGAGAGAGAGGCGTCTTTGTGCTTGGCTTCAACTCCACGTCTTGCTTTATTTTCCTCTCCATACTATGTACTCCATTGCTCTGCTGCTGAGATTTCCCCAGTGTTACTAAAGACTTTGATGCCAATGGTGACTGAATGGCTTCCATCAGAATGAGTCTATTTTTTTTACTTATGTGAACTGCTGAGCTTGAGAGAATATCAGATGTTTTAGGCCTATAATTACGTACAGTAATTTTCCCTTTGCCAACTTGAGCCTTGACTGGTAGATTCACATTGCTGCCTGAACCAGACTCATTGGTCTGTGTTTTTGCTAAGGATTTCTGTCCATGATTTAACCTTTGTTGTTTCATTATTACATCGGATACATGTGCACGGATACGCCCATGGTTCTCTTGTGTCGGTGCAATGCTACCTTTTCTTTTTGGAGGCTTTCTGCAAATAGGTTTCATTGGGCAACTGAAAGCCATATGTTTCTTCAGGCTGGCATGGTAAGTGAACTCTCTGCTACAGTGAGGACAAACATAAAGCTCCAGCTCCTCCTGTGAACTCTTTCGCCCTACTGGCCTGCCTCTCTGTACCCACATAGATTTCCTCTTACTATGAGCGCTCAGCTTTGTCTTGGCTTCTGACTCATGGGAATGGAGCTTTTTTGGTTTTTGAGAGACATTCTGTCTAAGGTTGACTCCTCTAGCAGGCAACAGAACTCCATTTTGCACTTTTGCAAATTGTTTGAGTGGAATTGGGTTCTTTTTTGGAGTGTAGCGCTTTTTGTCACTAGCATTAGCACAGGCTAATATGTGCTTGTGCAGTTCTGGCATGTTGTCAAAGCCCCTGCCACACTTGGTGCAGCGAACTGTAGTGCTGAACGTCTGTGGGATATTATGAGTGGTGAAGTTAGTGGCTGTGGTGGTAGTTGGTCCAACTGGTGTTCGGTTGTGATACGGAAATGGAGGTGGCTTAAAACTTGGGTAATGCTGGTTAATACCAAGCCGCACATCTGTAACTTTCGGTTTGACACCTTCAGATGCCATGATCTTGATGGTAGTGTATAACTCCTCAGTAGTGTTTTGATAGTTATTGTCAGTCTCTTGTTTTGGAACTGCTTGGTAGGAATGGCTGCTTTTGTCATTTGTAGAACATGCTGTGGTAATAGTATCAACTCTTACTGGACTATTGTGGTTTTCAGGTCTTAACTTGCCATTTTCTACTTCAGTGTGTAAGCACTCCTGGCCAGGATGGAGATCTCGATGATGTTGCTCTAGGTTACAAAGAAACGCAAATTCCTTGGAACATATTCTGCAGACATAGATTTTACCAATGCCATGATAACTGGATCTGTGTTCAAATAAACCAGTGTCGCTCTCAAACAGCTGCACACAAAATTCACACTTATATGGCCAAGTATCTGAGTGTTCACCAATATGCTGAGTCAGATCCTTCATGGATTGGAAGAGCTCATCACAGGCATTACACATAAATCGCTTGCATAGAGGAGGCAAAGGAGATTGCTCCTCACTCACAGGGTTGTGTTGTATGGAAATGTCTGAGGTTTCGACTTTGAGATTATCGGCAGAGGATGAATTTTCTGCAGGCTCCACTGTTGTCTCAATTTTTTCTGAAACAGTGGGTCCAGGTGATGGCAGTACTGCAGGTACTGAATTCTCTAATGATTCTTCAGTAGAGGATGAGTCCAGTACTTGACCTTGAGCCTCAGTAGTGCCAGCCTCTGGCAGTTCTGGAACCGATGGCTCAATGTTGGCAGTCTGTAGTTGAGATGTAGTTGAGCCTGAAGGTTGGAGTTCTTGTGGCTCAGTGACACAATCTGGTGTTGTTTTATCAAAATGAGATTGGACAGCATTAGCTTGGGGGACAGGGGTGACATTAGAGGACTCCAGTGCAACAGTGTACTCAATAACAACCACATTTGGAGAAAAATTTAGGGAACTGATGTTTGACTGGTTTACCAACACAGGAGAAATTAGATGTGCATCAGGTGACAAGACAGAATCAATCACCAAGGTCCTTTGTGCTAGTTCACACACTGATGCATCTGTAAGAAACTGAGGACTTTGTAAACTTAGAGTTGGGGTTGTGGGGATGAGCGCATGGGTCACACTTCCAGGGGCAGAATTAAGCCAGTTGGGAAGAGACATGTTAAAAGCTGCTAAAGAATTTCCAACAGAGAGTTCCACAGGAGTGTTGAGTGCCACAGGACTGGAGGACTGAGTAGTGGAGCAGATAGGGTGAAGCTCTTGATTGGTTATGGGTGATTGTGCTGGTAGGAATATCTCTGTGGGCTCTGGAGTTGCTGAAAGGGGCTGAGATGGAGAGGTGGTGTGTGGTTCAGCAGAATTCGGCAGAGAATGAGTTGCATTTGGTGCAGAAGGAGAAGGTGGAGGCATCTCATAAGTTTCAGGGTTATCAGGACTTGGCTCAGACACAGCCATTGCTGTTAGGTCTGCTGCTAAAGGAGCATTGAGAATTCCTTCCGCTGGCAAAGGAACATCCACATCAGCATACTGGCTTAGCAATACTTTCTCCAACATGCTTGAGCTGGGTTTAGTCCTCCTAGCTGATGTCTGCAAGGCTAAACATCCAGTTGAGTCAGACTCTGTACTCTTTCTGCTCATGCTCAGATCCAGAACACAATCAGCTAAGACTTCACTGTCTTTCTTACCCAAAGCATTGGAGAGATCTAGTGGCTGCTGATTGCATGACCTGCCACCAGTCCCTGCTGCAGAGCAGTCCAATGGTCGACCTTCCTGAATGCTTTCAGTACTGTTTGTAGCTGGATTTACAGTTTCCATTTCTTCTTCTTTAGATAAGCTCATCACAGCAGATGTGCAGTGATTGTCTATCTTTGGCAATTTAGGTGCAGAAGAATCAGTTTCCTGTACAATGGTAGATTTCATCGTTGGTGAGGTGCTTTGCTGTGGACAGTTAGGAGGGGATGTTGTCCTTCTCTTAAACCTGTTACTTGTTGCAGGTAAAAGTGTTAGTGATAAAGGTGGACAGAGTTTTTGACCTTCACTGATCAGAGAAAATGACTTACTACTGTCCTGGTTGTGAAGGAGCTGCTTTAGCTTTGGGGACAAATAAATAGTTTTCTCTTTCTGTAAAACAATGGACTCTAATGTACGGGGGAAAACAGTGCCAATTAATGAACCTTCTGAGGAAGAGGAAGGTGTAGTTAAGATAGACTCTGACTCCAGTTCAGTTTTGATTTGTGGCAATAAAGGTGGGGTAGATGTCCTCCTTCTGCCAGAGGACTGCCCACTGAGGTCAGCAGTCATGTTAGAGTCATTAGACTCTAACTTAAGGGCCTGTGTAATTTGAGCTGGGTCCACAATAAAGGCATCCAGACCAATCACAGCAGCAGTGGAATTCAGCTCCATCACTTCGCAGTTAGTGACAGCACTGGTGGAAATTATTTTCCCATCAATGTAAAAGCTGAGGTTCTCAGAGATGTTGTTGGAAATATCGACCATATACTCCTCTTCTTGTCTGATTTCATCACTCTGTCGTGTACTGGAAGAGATTTCTGATGCACCATCAGGATGCTGAACTTGAACCTCAAGAGAATTTACAACTTTCTGACATTCTCCTCTGGGTAACAGACGACGCTCGTGTATCCTGCGTTCATGCCTTCGCAAGCTGGTGTGAGTTCCAAACACTTTCTTGCAGTACTTGCAGGCAAAAGAGGACTTACTCTCATCTGAGTCAACTCTTCCTTCCATATCAGCCACAGGAGAGTTGCTGACTGGCTGGGAAGTCAGGGCAAGCTTGTCTGCCTCTTTTGAAGAGACCATTCCCTGAGTCTCTCTGACAACCTGTGGAGCAGGGATAATTATGAGACCACCTGTCCTTCTGTTGGCATTACTATGTCTTCTCTCATGTCGTCGTCGGCAGAACTGTGTACTGAAGCATTTTCGGCAGTAGCGGCATTTAAATACCTGTGCGTGGCAGGATGACAAGGCATGCATGTGGCGTTCCAGGCCTTGCTTGGTAGTAAAACGTCTTTGACAGTGCTGACAGAAGAACATGCATGAACCCTGGTGGTTGCCATGAGGGTTAATCTTAGGGTCATCGTCTGGGTCCAGATCAGCGTCTGCTTCACATGAAGGAAAGTCTGATTTATTGTCCTGTTTGAGCATTTCCACGAGTTCTGTCTCACCAGTCTTACATGCTATATTTTGATTTATTATGTCAGTGGTTTGCAAGGATGCTGGCTCCATAGTTGGTCTACCAGTCCCCTGTGCCGACGAGTCATTTTGGTCCTCCTCAGTCTGCTCCATCGTGTCATTATTCACTTCCTCTGCCTCACTCTCCTTCTCCTTCACTGAGTCATGTAGAGGGGGCGATTCCCCAGTCAGAGAATTCTGATGACTAGCAGTGGGGCAGTGCAGAATTACATATTGCTGCTGCTCCTCTGACGAAACAAGCAGCTCCTCTGCTTCCACTAATGCGACAGATTAAAAATGCATATCAGTTCCTATCCAAAATACCCATCAATCATTTCTAATTAACAGATATGCTGAGAAACATATTTAGGCTTATTTCATTCAGCAAATAAATATACCACTTTGATTTACATTTTTATTTATATTTTTTTTTCTATGTGGTATTCTATTATTGTTAACATGCATATAAATGTTTACCGTTCTCAGAGTCACCCATGTCTGTCCCACTGGCTGTTGTCAGCCACCTGTTTGGTTTTACGGTTCCACCTGGTTTGTGCTCTTATTGAGATTGCCTGGGAGACAGAGTAATTACCATTAATATTTCATTTTTGACCAACATATTTCACATTGACAGTGTATCTATAGAGTCATTACACAGCAGAATACACAATTATTATTATTATTATTATTAGTTATTGAGCCAAACTACCATCCAAAGGACGTGTCAAATTCATAGCCATACCCTTCTATTTGTTCCAAACCTCATACACCATTCTCAAACAAAATCCATTTCGCCTTGATCTATCATTCATGCCTCATGGTTTTATACAAGTCATGCTCCATGTTGAAATGAACCTCTGTACAGACACCCCAGCACCCAAAACGAACTGGTGATAGCAGATATGGAGTATTTCTACCCTGCTTATTACCCAGCAGATTACGATATAACGCAGTGCAGGAGAAGGTGAACAGGGTAGGAGCACTTTGGCATTTTCAGGCGTTTGGTTATATATTATTTAAGCAGTAGGCGAAGACGCTTCCTCATGAAGCTGATCAAGCTTTGTTTACCGCTGATGCCCAGCAATAGACTGGTTATAAACCACACCGTTGCCTACGCCATATTATCACGAGGGTATGACAGGATGACCAGACATCAGCAGCTACTAAGCACGCACAGTACCATGCACCGTGTCAATATTTGTTTTGTTTATATTGCATGACACTGGCAATGTGAATACCAACTGCGCCCGCGCTGATTAAATATAGTCTTACAAACCGAAATTAGCCGCAGTCTTGCACGACGTGTTCCGAAGAGGAGTTAAGAGCTGAAAGTTAATGCTACGTCGTTCTGAGGCGGACAGGACGGCTATATTTATTCTCTGCAGGTAAAGCCCACATGTTGCGGCGGTGAATGTGTGTTTCAGACAGACAGCTCCTTTAAACACACGCGGCTCTAGCACCGCAGTCTGGAAGGTCACGGTCAGACACACAGAAGGATTATCTGCTCTTTCATGCACTGCCAAACCGTCGAAAATACACCAAACCTTCTGAGGTGTGGTTATACGAAATAACGCATGCTGAGCAGAAAAGCGTCAGGTGGCCACGAGTTAAATGTCACCGTCGTGTGATCGTATAGACAAGATGTTATTTACTATGTTAGCGTACAGCACTGGGCGAGCCTGGTCTATGATATTAATAGCGTTATAGTAGGACAGGAATTGCACACCTGTGCATTTCTTACCGGCTTTGTTGATATCTGGTCGCATGTGGGCAGGATTTGGCCTGGACGGTCCTGCAGTACGAGGCCCGGTGGCTAAAGGCTAAACGCTGATATACACTGTCACTGCAGCACAGCGCACGCAGGGAACTGCGCATGCGCGAGCGCTCATTCTTATCCAGAGCTTAGGCTATATCCGTACTGCATACAACAGTGCTAAACTGTATGTCTACATAAACCTGTAGCGTATACTTTTGACATACTTTTTTTTACATTTCAGTAAAGGTATAGAAGTACATTTTCAACTCCTGTCATGGAAAAGTAATGTGTATACCCAGTTCACCCAGTAATGTGAATACACACACAAGTGCACACACAGTCAAGGACTGCAGATATATACATATATTTTTGTGTCTTACATCTGTGTTTTTGTTATTACGTGTATGCTCAACACAGAAATTTCCCCTCGGAGATGAATAAAGTACTATCTTATCTTATCTTATCTTAAAACTGCATTACTGCAAATATACTCATCTAAGGAATTCAAGCAAATTGTAATTCTAACTTGATGACTATGAAGTTTCTTCATAAATGATTAACCAGGCCCAATTCTACGTGGTTCTGTGATGTCTTAAGGATCAAACACTGTAAAAATCTTTAACGATTCCAGATTTACAGTCTCAGGCTACCACCTCATTCACAATCATTTATTTGTGACAGTATTAGGTCACACAACAAACTGTCAACATGGCAGGTGAAACACCCATTAACTCATCAGCCCTGATTTAGCTCATCAGTTAGTGACCAGATTTGGGTCACAACTGATTCAACTCATCAATGGATTACCAACTTCAGTGGGTCAAACCTGATTTAGCTCAAGACGTAATGGCTTTAATACCTCAAAGCTTAGAAGTCACCAATCCATCACAAGGTACCATGTGCACACATTGAAACTCGTTCACAAATAGGGCAGTGTAGGGAGCGTTCACATTTGTCAGCTTTAGAGTAGTAGAGTAAAGTAGTAGTGTGAACTCTTCCTTTCGAATTTGGTGCGCACCAAATAAGCGGACCTAGCCGAGGTGTGAATGAGGAGCAGGGCTGTTAAATTTGGTGCTTTACGTACAATTCTTTCATCTGCACCTCATTGCAAAGAGCTCTCTGAGGATGTGAGAAATAGTATTGTTCCTCTCCGCAAATACGGCCTAGGCTATGAGAAGATTGCTCAAATCTTGAAACTGAGCTACAGCACGGTGGCCAAGGTCATACAGCGGTTTTCCAGGACAGGTTCCACTTGGAACAGGCCTCGCCTGGGTCAACCAAAGAAGTTGAGTCCACGTGTTCAGTGGCATATCCAGAGGTTAGCTTAAAAAAAAAAGATGCATGAGTGCTGCCAGCATTGCTGCAGAGGTTGAAGAAGTGGGAGGTCAGCCTGTCAGTGCTCAGACCATACGCCACACACTGCATCAACTCAGTCTGCATGGCCGTCGTCCCAGAAGGAAGTCTCTTCTGAAGCTGACGCACAAGAAAGCCCGCAAACAGTTTGCTGAAAACAAGCAGTCCAAGAGCATGGGTTACTGGCACCATGTCCTGTGGTCTGATAAACTTGTTTGGCTCAGATGGTGGCCAGCATGTGTGGCGGCGCCCTGGTGAGGAGTAGTTTTCTGATGACTATGCAATAGTTGGATGTATCAGCAGGGGCGATGAGGATGAGTACAGGGTGACGGTGAAGGACTTTGTTGCATGGTGTGAGCTGAACTATCTGCAGCTCAAGACATCAGGGGGGTCATTGTGGACACTGTAGAGGACTACAAATATCTGTGAGTGCTTTTTGACAATAAACTGGACTGGGCTAAGAGCACTGATGCCCTATACAGGAAGGGCCAAAACCGTCTCTATTTTTTGAGTCGTCTGAGGTCCTTCAACATCTGCTGGACTATCCTGTATGCTGTTGCATGCTGGGGCAGCAGGCTGAGGCGGCAGATGCCAAATTGATCTGCGAGGCTGGTGATGCTGAATACAAAGCCAGCACCTTTGATCTGAAAGTAGAACTGTTAAATATTAGGTCCCTCACATCTAAATAACTCATTGCTAAAGAAATTATTACTGATCAAGAATTTAGTGTACTGTGGTTAACAGAAACATGGATTAAACCAGATGAATATGTAGCATTAAATGAAACTAGTCCTCCAGGATACAGTTACATACA
>JAOTRJ010000033.1:6635729-6650421 GCA_028564905.1 Leptodoras praelongus | reverse complement strand
TGCCTTCAGTGAGAATCTACAATGTAAATAGTCATGAAAATAAAGAAAACGCATTGAATGAGAAGGTGTGTACAAACCTTTGGCCTGTACTGTACATCACACATTCAGGGGAAACTGCTTTCTTCCACATATATAAGCAAATAAAAATTCCTGTTATTGACAGGAGAGAGTATGTGTATACCATCCCTGCCACCATGAGAGCATGGCCGGGGATCAGCATGTGACCTGAAGAAAGCAGTAGAGACAGGAAAGACATATAAAAGTCCACTTGGACAGTAATCAGAACTCAGGGTGTGAGCCTGGAGTGACAAGGCACCACCACTTCCTGCTGCACCACCGTGCTGCCTAGAGGATTACGTTGAACGCTGGACTCTTTGCTTTGGCTACATAGAAACTCAACTGGATCAAATCTTAATGTAACACTATTATATTTATTATTATTGTATTTCAGCTTGTGTTTTTGCAAACTGTTGCTCCACTAATACTTGGTCTGGGCATAGGGATGACAGCATGCCAGTGTCTGAAGGATTTACAGAGGTGCTGCTTCAGCTGTCCTGACCCCCAGCAGTTGTGCAAGGGGCTCAGATCAGGAAGGGGATCAATGTCCTCATTCAGATCAACATTTGGGCCCCCTCATGCTCCTGACCCAGCTGTCCTGTGTGGCATCTCCTACGCTGCGCACACACAGACACGTGCTGGCCAGCACGCTCGCTCGGCACACGTCGCGCCCCATGCAGGGCAAGCGTAATCGAATATTTATAATCGAATCCTCGAAGCAAGGCAGAGAACTGTAAGGTTGAGCCTTTGGAAATGGCTAATGCTTATACAGGGATGTATTTTAAGATCTTTAGCCTTTGGTCTGTGGCGCTGATGTCATTCATCCTCCTTCGATCATAAAATAGTCCATTAGTTTGTTTTGTGAGCAGTGTTCATTATCCTTTCCCTGTTAGCTCTTCAATTATTTTCCATTTTAATTCCTCCTGAGGTTTTCCTTTCCATATGCTAGGTCCTTTTAGGTTGTCTGGCTGCAGATGGTGTTAATAATTGAGAATGCTGTTCTAGTAAACGTTGGCTAATGTTCTAAGAGAGCCGGAGATTACAGGAAAGCGCATACTTTAATAAGAGGAGACCTCTTAACTTCTTGGTTAATCATGGGAAAACTCACAAGCCACGTCTCCATCCTCTGAACTTTCTCGTTCTCTCTCACCAGACCGACTTTCTCTTTACTCTCTTCTCTCTTTATCACAAAAGGATTTGTGGTTGGAGAAATGTAGACATCTGCCAGGGGCAAGAGTTGACCCCCACCAGTTTGGGAAAGGCACTGCCCCTTACACACACTTTCCCTCAAGACCCTCCAGATGAGCTCAGCCCCTTTCATTTTTTTTTTTCTTCCCCCTCACAGACTCACTCGTACACGTCTTGCCCTGGAGCGGTCACCATGTAGACCCTGTGTCCGTCGTGGTTTAGCTTTCAAGGAGCTGTCTTGGAAATTCTGAGGTCTGGGCCACATCAAAGAACAGCGTGGAAGCTCCAAGTGCTCAAAAAGGCTGAGTGAGAAGTGAGTTATTTGTTGTCTGAGAGAGGTCTGCGTCTGCGGAGAGCCTCCTGGACTCACCAGACTCCGAACGATCTGTGAATTGGCTTTGGACTTTAATGGGACCATGTATTGGGAGCTGTGGTTGAGTCAGGTGAAAGGGAGAGGAATTGACTGCGTGCTTCTCCAAAATAAAGGTGTGGTGAGTGCTGGCATGAGCATGTTCCTTGTGGCAGTAACACGTGCTTCCTTATAGACTGTTATATAATTTACTAGTTTTCTGAAGACGCTTAAGTCAGATTTCCAAAAATACTTTATATGTTAGGATTATTATTAATTGGATGGAAGGACAATGGGTCTGTCGTCTTGTTGAGTATCTTAAGACAATACGATATGATACGTGATACAGATATTGTAATACGAGTGTCCTTATGATGTTTTCCATGTAACATGGCTTGTGTTTTTTTTTTTCTGTTTGTACGCCTGTGCGTTATTATTAGAGGGCACCTACAACGCAAACACTCAATGTCTGAGTTCTGTACTCTCTCCAGCTTGTTTCACACCCCTTCAGATCTCCCCTGACTCTGCTCTACCCCTCCATGCTGTCCTTTTCTCCTCCCTACACTTTCCCTCACATACTCTGGGATGACGGTTTCGAGGCAGCTGCCTAGGCATGCTTTCTGCGTGTGTATAGCCATGTGTCTGCATATGCGTGCGTGGCTGGCAAACAGCTGTGGAGGTAGGAGGGGAAATGTAGGCATGCTGGAAGGGGTGTGGGGGTGATTCTTAGAAGCTCCGCCACATTGCGTTTTCCAACCGTGCATCCTTGGCTCCTCCCCTTCGCTCCATATATATATATATTAATAACAGGCTGAGTAAAGACTCCTTTAAACCAGAGACTCTTACTTGGTGGCTCCCTACCGGATTTGTATATGCGTAATAAGACGTTTATATAAGTTATATGTACAATACGTTTTCGGAGCAAGACGATGCCCCTGCGTACTTTACCATCCAGCAGCAGTTTCGAGGAAGACAGGAATAGACTAATCGGTACCAGACAGCAAGCCGTGGATTGTTACAATCTCCCAGGTATGCTCTTTGACCAGAGTCGTCCAAGTCTTCTCGGGACTTGAGAATATATGTGATCTCAGTGGGCTAGACAAGAACATACACAAACAGTGGGTTGGTTTCTGATCTTTATTTCAGACTGTAGAGTCTTTAGGTACATCTCCACTATCTGTTGATTGTGAATGTGAATTAGTTGTGAGTGTTGTTATGAATTTGGTTTAGTAGTCCAAATCAAATGTACTATGTTGCATTATCTTTCTGTATTCTGTAACTCTGTATCTCCTCGTTCTCCACCTTTTTTTCTTCTTTGTCCTGCATATCTTCACTCTCAGTCATCCATAATTCCTGTTTTCCTCCTCCTCACTCCCTTTGTGACTCAGTCAGCTTAAACCCTCCCCTGAGGGATCAGTGTTTGACGTCTTCTTTTCTTTCCACACCTTTTCTATGAGGATTTTTTTTTTGTTCTTGCTCACGTCTGTTTCTCTCTCTCTTTCTGGGACAGAAGCCCTGCATCGGCCGTTTGGATTGGACTCGTCAGCTCTGACCGAAGCAGTGCGTTGGAGCTCAAAGGAGAACCTGCTGGGTGCTGCAGAGAGTGACCCCAACCTGTTTGTCGCACTTTACGACTTTGTGGCCAGTGGTGACAACACGCTGAGCATCACGAAAGGTACAATGACTGCAGTTACCATGTAAAACCCCAATTCTGTTTCTCCTCTCTTCGATCACTACCATTCTGCCTTGTTGCATGGTGTTCAGCGTGTTCATGTTTTCCTGTATTGTATTATCCTCATATTCCCCATGGAAGATGCATTTTTTGCTTCACTGTACCAAGTGCAATACCCAGAAGAATCCCTGTCCTCTTAATTACACATTATCACCACCTCCTCATACCAAGCCGCTGTAAATAGGTTTAATATTTGTAGTGCGAGACCAGCGGCCACTGTGGACTCTCCTTGTGAACACTAATGCCTGAGCATTTTGTAATCCTCCCAGTTGGCCCCATAGCAGGTGGGTAAACACAGACTGGCGTAATCAGAGCGAGGGAGTTGGTGCTTAGTGGCTGCATTTTTTTTAATCTCTCTGTATATTTGCTGTGCTATAGTACTGCCTACCAGAGTCCCAATATTGTCTGGCTGGTCCTAACAAGGAGAAAGAGTTGGGTTTTTTAATCGGGCCACTGGCGCCATGTGGTGTAATTTGCTCTTGTTGAGCTTGAAGATCAGGATGTTACTTTAATAGCAATGTGAGATGCTCTCAGCTCCATCATTGGTGCAATGAAAGAATGAGAGAAAGATGCAGAAGAAGGGAACAGACATAGTGGGGGGGGGTTGAGGAAGGGCAGGAGAGATGGTAATGCTTTGTGAGAGTGGGGAAATTAAGCTGCATCCCTACATCTTAAACACAATGAATAAAATCTCTCTTTTTCTTTCTCTTTCACATTGAACTTAGTCTTATAGATCGTTTCCTTGTTAACGCTTCTAAACGGCGTACCGACCAGAAGCCCAAAAATGGTTCTCCTCATTGGATAGCGGTTTTAACCATTTTCCTAAATCTCACTCAGGTGAGAAGCTGAGGGTGCTGGGCTACAACCAGAATGGCGAGTGGAGTGAGGTTCGCTCCAAGAACGGTCAAGGCTGGGTTCCCAGCAACTACATCACGCCGGTGAACAGTCTGGAGAAGCACAGCTGGTATCATGGACCCGTGTCTCGCAGCGCAGCCGAGTATCTACTCAGCAGCCTCATCAACGGCAGCTTCCTGGTGAGGGAGAGCGAGAGCAGCCCAGGCCAGCTCTCTATTTCACTGCGCTATGAGGGCCGAGTCTACCACTACCGCATCAACACTGCCTCTGATGGCAAGGTGAGACCTTCTACACATAATTCAGACTCTGTCATGTGTGTGGCATATACCCTTTCCAACATGGTTACAACAATGTAAAATTACAATTACAAATGATTTCTGGATGAAGAGGACCTGGAAAGTATGGCTACAATAATCTTGACTCATCTCTCTGCAGGTCTACGTAACCTCTGAGAGCAGGTTCAGCACATTAGCCGAGCTGGTCCATCATCATTCCACTGTAGCGGACGGCTTGGTGACAACGCTGCACTACCCAGCCCCAAAATGCAACAAGCCCACAGTGTACGGGGTCTCGCCCATCCACGACAAGTGGGAGATGGAGCGCACCGATATCACCATGAAGCACAAGCTAGGAGGAGGACAGTATGGCGAGGTCTACGTGGGTGTCTGGAAGAAATACAACCTCACTGTTGCTGTCAAAACACTCAAGGTTTGTCTCAAGGCATTGCTCTTGGTCTCATGCATCCAGAAACGTCTGATTCTGCTTTGAAGCATCAGTGCTGGTTTAGCTCTGATGTTTTTTGAGTATACATGTTTAGCTTTTATGTTGCAAACGTTTTACATCCTAGGAAGACACTATGGAAGTGGAGGAGTTTCTGAAAGAGGCTGCTGTCATGAAAGAGGTGAAACATCCCAATCTAGTGCAGCTGCTTGGTTAGTATTCATCACATCAGCCATATCTTTCATTGTATTTCGAATTCGTTCCAGCGATCGAATAATCGCATCCGGAATCTCGCCCAACGTCGCTTCTGTATAATCGCAGACGCAAAGGCACTGCTTGCTGAGTGGATATTGCTCTACTTGTTCAGGTGTGTGCACACTGGAGCCTCCGTTCTACATAGTGACAGAGTACATGCCTCACGGCAACCTGCTGGACTACCTCCGCGAGTGTGACCGCGAGGAGGTCAACGCTGTCGTGCTGCTCTACATGGCTACTCAGATCTCCTCCGCCATGGAATACCTGGAAAAGAAGAACTTTATTCACAGGTAATAATTGGACAGTTTTACCGTCCGAGCGTCTTGTGTGTAAACGAAGAAGCTTTTAATGGTAATGAAATGAAAAGGCTTGGTGTGTGCATTAAAAAATATAAAGGTAAAAATTCAGTACTGGATTTAAACACCCTTTTCCTTTAAAACTGCTTTCGTTCTCTACACTGTGATGCAAAAGGAAATTGGCTGCCAAGTTGTACAGCTATCTTGGGCCACGGTTCTTGTACAGTCTTTGACTTATTCTTGCTTCTGTCTCACAAGGCCTTATGTAGCAATGTAACTATTAAATTGCATGTTGTGAACATCTACTTAGTATTCAAGAAGACATAATTATAATGTCTTTCTTTCTTTTAAACTCTCTCTCTCTCTCTCTCTCTCTCTCTCAGGGACCTGGCTGCACGAAACTGTCTAGTAGGGGAGAACCATGTGGTAAAGGTGGCTGATTTTGGCTTGAGTCGACTGATGACAGGAGACACATACACGGCTCACGCTGGCGCCAAATTCCCCATCAAGTGGACCGCACCGGAGAGCCTGGCCTACAATACTTTTTCCATCAAATCAGATGTCTGGGGTCAGTCTCTCTCTCTCTCGCTTTCAGTGACTCACTCTATTGGCAAATTGAGAATTGTTCTCATTTGTGCTATGAAAATATAAGACTTTTTTTAATAAGACAAAATTTTAGGCTTTAGAGAACCTGAATCTTTTTGACAAAAGGATGTTTGTCCAACGTCCTGAATTCTCTTTATCTTAATTTCTGGTCACTTATTGTGTCTGCGTGTGTCCTTTTAGCATTCGGAGTGCTTCTGTGGGAGATTGCGACCTACGGGATGTCTCCATACCCTGGTATTGACCTGTCTCAGGTTTATGACCTGCTGGAGAAGGGCTACCGCATGGAGCAGCCAGAAGGCTGTCCCCCGAAAGTCTACGAACTCATGAGAGCATGTGAGTGCATCGCTATGTACACCCTGTCTCTTTATGTTACTGAATTTGGATACACAGCATAGTCCTACAAACCCAATTAACTGATTTGTTTAAGATTTTAACATTTTATTTAAAAATCATGCTCTTTTTCTATTCTTACTTTGACGTGACCTATTTTGTTTATAGGTTGGCAGTGGAGCCCACTGGACAGGCCCTCGTTTGCGGAGATCCATCAGGCCTTTGAGACAATGTTCCATGACTCCAGCATATCGGAAGGTATAGTTACAAACTGCGCACTCCTGCTTTGCTCTTTGTAGATGTTTAAACATCGCTAGTCCTGAGAGACTTGATTCAATTTATGATTGAGGCAAACTTGAAATGAAGGCAGAATGAGTCAGCAACCAAATGTTCTCCTTCTCAACCTTTGCTTTGCAGAAGTGGCAGAGGAACTGTGCAAGACTGCCTCTTGTGGTAAGAGTGGGGCAGTGCATTCGTTCAGTCACGATCAGCCCCTCGTGCCCTCCAAGTCACGGCCGCAGAAGAAGCACACAGACAATAAGGAGAACATGGAGGGACTGGAGAGTCGGCACGAGCCTGGAGCTCACGGTCCTTCAGGTACACCAGCTGATCTCCACTTCACACGCCTCCAGCGCAAACTCAAGAGAATGGGAGTGGTGTTTCTCCTAGACTAAAGGAGATGCACTTCAAATGCACACCCATACTGACAGATGCGTTTTATGTATAGATATGTATGTATATCAGCAGTATTACAGGGTACAGATTCTCATTATTTTTTGTACAAAGTTTAAGATTTTACTTTTAATTTTTATTTCTTTATATCATGCAATGATAAAGCTGATATTTTTTTGCATTTAAAATTAACAAAAGACCAAACAGTTTGGTTATCTGTGTTTTTTTAAATAACATTTAATTCTTTTTTTTTTGGTATAATTCTGCATTTGATTTATTTTGTTTGTTTGTTTATTCAGTGTGGTGTCATTTAATTGTTGTTTTGTTGCCCATCACTTAACAAGTTCACACAAGCACCTAACACCCTGAACACACCCCATATATACATCAGCATGTTGCCCTGTGTTTCAATTAAACACACTTTAACCTCATTTGTGTATCATTATTTATGTATTATAACATGTTTTAAACAATTTATGAATATTGTTTTATTTCATTCATGTATTTTATCTGTTGTTATTATTATTATTATTATTATCTGTTTGCAAAAAATGTCATCAATACAGGACATGGCCTTTCATTTCAAATAAATCTTTAATGTATTTAGTCATTTACTTGCTCACCTTTGTCTGAGCAGCCTTAGTCTGACACCATTTTGTCCTCGTTTCATCGTCAATGCCTCTGTGAGTGGCAGAGCATTTTTATTCCAACAGTAGTGGCTTTCAAAAAATATCTACACCACTGTTATAATAATGTAGTTCTGGTCCAGTTTAACCAGTTACAGACTAGGTTTTCAAACTGTACCAGTACATTTAGGACTACTGTGTTAATTACAGAAGCAGGCTCCAAAACATGCACCATAGTCTCATTCTCAGTCTGCTTTATCACTGGTTTGTTTCTCATCAATGCATAGGATCAGCATCACTTCTGCATTATCTATTATCATCTCTCCTGCTGTTCCAGTACCTGTTAATTGATTTAGAATATGAATGTGGTACAAGAGACGGTAGTGTCTGTCATTAAAGTAAAGCTATCTGATTTACCATAGTACCCAAGCTTTATAATTAGATTTAAACACATGGCTCCAGAAATGAGCAAGTATCTGGCTCTTATATAACAAGAAAAATGTACAAGTCAGGATTTGGGCATGTTCAATCAACTATACTGTACCAACTTCTCTCAGATGTATGCATTCCATCTCGTCACTGAGAACTTGTAAAAGAATACACTATAATTTAGAGGGTGTATGTACTTTCACGGCTTTCTTCTTCTCTAACCTGAGTTGTGTTTTCTTGTGTTTGGGCTTTTCAGCCTCTCTGCTGGTAGGTGATGGTCGTTCCAGCAGCTCTCCTGCTCTGCCCCGGAAGCAGAGAGACAAATCTTCTGGTGGCCTGCTTGAAGACCCGTTGGATGCCACCTTTACTCGTGATCGCAAAGCTGGCTTTTTCAGCTCCTTCATGAAGAAGAAATCATCATCAACCGCTTCCACCTCTCAGCCTCAGCACAACCTCCCCATGAACCCCAGCGGCTCCTTTCGTGAGATGGAGACACAGTCTCTGAAGAAGTACGAGCCCACAACTGCTTTTGGTGGTCCTCCCCCTCCATTGCCTCAGACTGATGGCCTTGGCTTCTCTCCATCTCATGGAGAGGGAAGCCATGTTCCTTCACGGTGCTGTGGAGCCACTTTTGGACAGAAGCTCTCGGGGTCAAACTCTTCCACCTCTACCCAGGTGGGCAGCAGTAGTAGCTGGGCAGGACTTGCAGGCTTCTTCACACCTCGCCTTATCAAAAAGACCCTGGGGTTGCGAACTGGGAAGTCTTCTGGGACTGATGAAGGGGGTGGGGGAGCCAGGCCCTTTCCTCGTTCAAATTCAACGTCCTCCATGTCATCTGGACTGCCAGATTTGGAGCGCATGGCACTAACATTACCCAGGAACCGTAGCAAGCCACCACTGGAACGCACACCATCCGCCACTTCACAGCCTGAGAATGGTGCCGTGCGACCCTCAGATTCTTCTCCTAGAAAGCTTGACGAGGGCACAGCGCAGATCCGGGACAGACCCAAAGCTAAACTATTGCCCCGTGCTGTATCGGCGGGCACCGGAGCAGCAAGGGCACCAGGGGTTGGGGGCGAGGCTGAGTCTGATGCTCATACTCAGGGTAGAGTGGGGCAGGATGACAGGCCAGTCTGGTCTTCCCCATCTAAAACGTTAGTCGGGCCACACAATCATAAAGTCCCAGTCCTGATCTCTCCGACGTTGAAGCCTGGCACTGCTGATTCACACCTGGTTGGTGTAGACTCACAGGGCAACCGCTTCAAACTGCTCGCTGACAGTGGCGCCGATAGGCCACGATTGATCAAGCCCAAGTGTGCTCCGCCTCCTCCACCCACACTGCGCTCTCTCCAACACAGCTATAGCGCAGACGAGGCGACTAACATGGGCCCAGAGGTCAATGGAGATGGGGTTAAAAGGTCAGGGAGAGGGTCAGGAGGAGCTCGACCATGCATACCTCCACCACAAGCGCCTCCAGCACCTGCTGCTTCTTCAAGTAACGCAACAACAAACAAGATGGCCAATGGTGGCACTACATCTGCTTCCTCAAAGCTGACACTGAGACGGACCCGGCAGCAGGTGGAACGTATACCACTGGAAAAAGTCACTAAAGAAGCCCTGCTGGAGTGTGCCGAGTACCTGAGCCTTGCGCTCCACAGCAGTACAGAGCCATGCTCCAGCAGCCAAGTCTTGGATGCTGGTCACCAGTTACTCGACTACTGTTCAGGCTACGTAGACTGCATCCCACAAACACGTAACAAGTTTGCCTTCCGTGAGGCTTTGGGGAAGCTGGAACTCAGTCTCCAGGAACTGCGGGCTGCTTCTACGGGTGGAGGAGGGGGACTAGGTGGAAGTGGGACGTGTCCTGCTCTGGACAACTTGCACTCTTGCATTAAAGAGATCAGTGACGTGGTGCAAAGGTAGTTGGCGGAGTCACGTAAAACCCCACTACCCTAATAGGACTTTTTACAAGTTTTTAAGTATTGTTTTGTAAATGATTGCAGACAGAGGATATTTTCTCAAAAGTACCTCAGTAAAATCACTACAAATGATCTCTCCCCCTCTGTCATTGTTTACAGTGGACTTCGCCAGTGAAATCGCCAGTTGGAAACGGCTCTAAACATGTAAATAAGCTTGTTGTCCAAAAACCCACGAATCACATACAGTGTCTTTTGCCCAGGTTTGCCTACTTAATTTGTGATCAAAAGAGCTTACATTTTAAAGTAGTAGAGAGTCATCATTGCCCATGAACCAGTTGTTTGACTTATTTATGTGATGATAATAGAAAGATTGCAAATGATCGTGATTACTACACAGATTACTTTTCCTCACAATAACTGGATATGTGATTGTGTCTGAATGCACAACAAGCCCATCACCATAGAAGTAGATCAGGCATGTCCAGGTTGGGCTCTGCACGCACTCTTCTATATTAGCAGTACTGAGCCTACAGCACAAAGGATGCATCGTGCAGTCACTGCCACCTCTGACTGATTTCACACATCTATGTATAGACATTTTAGCATTTAATGGAAGGTCACGGTCCTGTAGCAGCGTAGGCTCGTGCCGTTCTCTGTATGTCCGTGTTTGTGGGCATATTCCTGTTTATGGGTGGGAAAGGAATACGGTCAACACGGTGAACATACAGCATCATGTTTTATTTAAGTGACCTTTCAAGATCCGTGTCGAAATTTTTAACTAATGTTCCAGTTATTTTTCCAAACACAGACTTCCAAGCCAACTAAACTCATTGGGGACAATCATAAGATGCATGATAATAATGGCAGATAATTCCAGCTGATATGTAAGTATTCAGTAATGTGTAGCTGATATTGTTTTTCGATTTTGGAGCAGGACACGAGCTAAAATCTAACAGGAAGAGCTGATGGGTAAAGGATGGGTTCATATCCAGTAACTATGCCAGAATCTAACAAATCGAATATGTCAGTGTTTTACTGGTATATGTGAATATTGATTATAGGCTATGACTGGGAATGTTTTAGAGGCAGGTTTGGCACCTCGACCCAACAGTTGAATGTGCCGATGTAGACATAGATGGGCTTTTGTATGTCTGGATGGGACACGGGCACACGTTTGGACACTGTGGTTTCCCACTGTGACTGTAGACACCCACTGCAGAACAGCAACTTTACCGCAATATTGCTAGATACAAGTGACACAGTAAACTGCCATTTCTATAGCACATTGATTTGTACATTTCTTTTATTTAATTTTTTTTATTTTAGAATGTCTTCTAAACTTGAATTTTAAATTATTTCTTATCAAAAAGCACAGGAATTTTTGTTCTAGTTAATAAATAATTGTGTATAATGTCCAAGAAGCATCAAAGGCCATCTTTATGTAGCTTTGAGTGGTTGCCTGATCAGAGGGATATTGTTCCTTGTAGAAAATATCGAAATGACACAAAGGTCTCCATCTGTGCATCTACAACATGAATGTATTTTCAAATGAATCTTGTCAAATGAGTTCATACGGCTTGACCAGACATTAAAATAGGGTGCAATTTCTTTTTCTTTTCTTTTCTTTTCTTTTGAAGCCTTGTAATGTCATTAAAGTGATGTACTTTTTTACACTGGATGCCATTTTAAAGCATAGACGTTGATGGGCTTGCCTTAAATCAGCTATGCGATGTAATATGGAAACGTTATTGTGTGTACCGTTCATCTCGATTTCATTTGGATTCCTGTCAACCGGAACAGAACGTATGCTCCGTGCATACATTTAGGGGCGTGGTGGTTTAAACCATAAACCGTTTCTGCAGTTTCAGGGTGCCTTTTTTTTTGGTGAGAGAATTCCTAGTTACGATACAAAACAAATGCATTTCGAGGATGCAAATGGAGAGCAGTTAGTCTTTTAAATGTAAAATGATGCTTGACTCATCAGTAGTGATGGGATGTCTGACTTCAACAGAAAGATGTGCAATGTTTGGTCCTGTAGCAGTGAAAAAAAGGCAGGGCTTTTAAGACTTTTTCGTTTTGCTGATGAGATCATTGGTTGGTTATATCTTGTAGGGATGTCGTCGCTCTGGTCAAATCCTCACACACAATCTTTAATTCCTTATTCTGGATAAAACGTTAAGGATAGCTAAACTGTAAAGAGATGTTCAGATTTATTCAAACAGCAGGAAATCTAGTTATATGAAATTGAAATGTTGTACAGTTGCATAGCTTTGGGGAGGAGGTTTACGCTAGTTCAGGTGTTTTTCAGGGAATATTTTTTTGTCATGAGAGGTGAATTTGAAATGGCAAAGTGCTTATGATTCACTGTTGAATTGTAGATTGATTGATTTCCCTAGTCAGTAAAATACAGTAGTGCATCCTCATGAGGTTGCCTTTCCGTAATTTGGCCATTTAATTAGTTCGGTATATTCACTGTGAAGTGGATCAAACAGTTTCTTGTTCCTGTTTTCTGGTCTGTTCTTACACACACACACACACACACACACACACACGTGTATTGTGCCAGTGCGTACAATACAACAGTACAATTTTATCAGTCCTTTTTCACTCTGCGTTTTTATTTTTCGACACTGTCTTTTTAATTTATTTTTTTGCTTTTATTTATGTATTTTCTAAGAGATATTGAATTCTGGAAATAACCTGTTCTTTTGTATGATGAGGTTTCGAGTTATGTCGATTTTTACTTCGTTTATATACCAAAGGCCACCTCTGCAGTCCTTCACGTGCAATGACAAATGGAACACTCTTAATTTTAAAGATGTGAATTTTAAGGAGGATTTCAAAAAGAGCAGAGGTTGACAGAATAACAGTATTTTTCTGTTATGTAAAAAGTATATTTTGTGTGATTCTAATTTAAAACTCACTTTTAATAGCATATTACTGTGAAGTGCTCCCTCAGTGTTACACTTGATGTAAATAATAATTAAAAAGGGTTGAAGCTTATGCTGGTGCAGTATCTTTATTTCTTATTTGAAGGTTTCTTAAATATTTAATGATCGTCGGACAGAGACGCGGTTGTCCGTACGCATACTTGAATGCCCTACTTGATTGTAAGGTAGACATCACCTACTCGGTAAACATTAGTTAAACATTAGGGCTGTGTACTTGGTAAACTCTAGTTATGCAATAACTCTAGTTTTGCAATACACCCTTAAGGTGACATTCTGCATTATTGTTTTTTTTTTTTTATGTTGTATCATATAAAAATAGTCATTCTCACATAGTTAATATATTTGTATCTGAGTAGTTGTTTTTAGTTGCTTTAGTACTTGTACTGTAAGTAGGAATGAGTATTCGGATATGCATATGACCACTTCAACCATTGACACGCATAATGTCTTTAGACATTGTACTAAACATGAACAAAGAGGATGTGTTCCTACGTTCATGCATTCATTCCATATGCAATAAAAGATATGTTTTAAAAATGAAAAATTCAGGCACCATAAAATAAAAAGTGAAATCTTCTTCTGAAAGCCCAGGGTTGATTAATTGTCCTGCCTTGAACTTTCCACCTGTGTGTTCCCAAACTAGTTGTACTGACAAATGTTTTAAGGTTTTTACTACGGCTCTGTATGTGTTGTTTAATTACGTTAAGCCAGAGAATGTTCAAAAGTTCTTTCGCCTTCACCATGATTACTGTTTGTTGCATGAAATCTTCCCAATGTTAACATTTTTTTTCTTTTATCACACCTGGTATAATTTCCCCATATACACTCACTGTCTGCTTTAATAAGAACACCTCCACGCTCATGCCGTTATCCAGTCTGCCAATCGTGGCAACAGCACAATGCATAAAATCAGGCAGATATAGGTCAAGACAGAATGGTGAAATAATAGTGTGATCTCTGTGAGGGGTTAATGGTGGCATAGTGGTTAGTGCCAGGTGGACTGGTTTGAGTATTTCAGAATCTGCTCATCTCCTAGTGGTTTAGAGATTAAAGAAAAAAAAATCCTGTAAGCAGAGAGTCAACAATCAGAGGAGAATGACCAGACCGGTTTGAGCCAACAGGTAGGAAATAGCAACTCGCATGAGCACACATTACAACCACGGTGAGCAGAAAAGCATCTCTGAACACACTTCAAACCTTGAGGTGGATGGGCTACAGCTGCAGAAAACCACATCAGGTTCCACTCTTGTCAGCCAATTGACTCCAATTGACCACAGACTCCCTCAAACTGGACAGCTGAAGACAGGAAGAAGAGCAGGTGATTTGAACTTCTTACCACTGTTTGTTATATTAACAATATTTAAAAAGATTTTTTTTCTAATTGTCAGGTCTAGTTTTTTAACAGATGTTAACAAGAATGTGTCTGTACCTTAAAATAGCCCTTTGCTTTCATCATTCGTTCATTAACAGTAGGACTAGACTTCCCCTAGATTCTGAACAATCTTGGCCACATATCGATCAGAGTCTACTAAACATAGCACCAAAAGTAAGGAAATTTGTTTCTTCTTGCTTCTTGGAAATAAACCTTATACTGTTGGAAAGCCTGTTCATTTCCCTTTTAAATGGTGCCACATTTGTAAGGAGCATGCATTTGTGGATGAGCAGTAGAGCTGAGGGCGGCACGGTGGCGCAGTGGATAGCGCTGTC
>JAOTRJ010000033.1:6566298-6578229 GCA_028564905.1 Leptodoras praelongus | reverse complement strand
GAGCACAGTTTTGCTCAAAATATTGCAATGCACACAACATTATGGGTGACATACCAGAGTTCGCATCTGTGACCAAGACAGCAAGTCTTATGTATATGTCATTCCCAAGACCAAGTGACGCTGTATTGGCCGCAAAAGGAAGCCCTACACCATACTAATAAATGATTGTGGTCTAAAACCAGGTGTTTCAGTTTCATTGTCCAACCCCTGTAGGTGATCCAATGAAAATACAGTTTTGCTGTATTAAGACACAAGCATGCCTTTGTTGAGTTAGATATTTTATTTAGATCTATACAATTGCAACATTTCATAGAAAGATATTAAAATTGAGTATTTACATGGCTGACAATTATGAATAAACTATATTACACAGGTTAGCATTCACATGTTTAACGATTATGTACACCGCTTTACAGGTACGTGTCTTTCATTTACACACTTGTAATAACTTCATACTTTACAATACAGTTCTAGGCTAAAACATCGACTGGACAACTGGAACTGTATAAATACGAAATACATGTTTAAAACATACAGAACAGCCATAATTCCCCCATCCACCTGGACCTTTATATCATGTAGGTTACTGTTTAATTGTATAATCACCACCTGTGTTCCTTTTTTTTTCTCTTGTTGTACCTTTGGGCAGTTGACGTACGATACTGTTCACAGAGCTCAAAAATATCCTCTTGTATTAGCTGGATTATTACAAGGTGTGTGTATAGATAAAGTCTTTTGGAACACAGTGCTGGAAGATATGTACCAAGATGCTTGTAAAAGAGCTTCCATTCTTCACAGCAGTTGTACTGGCCCATGTGAATTCTGCATTCCGATCATATTTCGTGTCCTTCCACATGGCGCATTGAACTGGTCTTGTTTCTTCAGAGCTCTGTGTGTTTAACGAGAGGCTCTAGTTTTCTGGACAGTGCAGTCAGGATGAGTTTGAACTTGTCGTGACGTTCTGTTTGGTTTACCCCGGCCCCTCTGCTGCCCCAGAGTAGACGTATCTGGAAGTCTGTCTTCAGGATCTCCAACATGTCCTCATCGGGACAGAAGTCTAGTGAAAAATAGCAAGCGAAATTAAGGTCATGATTTCATGTTAATGCTAATTACATATACTGGTAGAACATTGAGTAGGAAGACTTCTGAAGGTACCCCTGACCCCACTGGTCTTACCCAAAGAATATGGGCTAAGCACTTACAAAAATACCATATCACAACAAATTATAGTTCAGTGACTATAATTTTCTAAACAGGAAACAGCTTCTGCATCCAAAAACTTCAATCAATCACATTTGTGTGTGCTACGGAGTTGGAGATAGAGGTGCTATAGAGGTGATGAGATTTTTCATTTACCCCTTTACAGTAAAAAAAACATAACTCTGGGACTGGGTGGGACTGGTCATAAAAATACCCCTCAAATTGTTCCTCAAACTTAATTGTTCATGGTTAAGAATCAAGAGGTAACTCTTGTCAACATTAAGTCATGCTAGTTGCTCATCTGGACTTTAAGAAGTTAGGAACTTATCCTTTACAAATGAATAGTGCAACACTCTTGGTCCTACTGCCTTACCTTGCAGGACCCGCTTGGCGTTATAGGAGTAGGTGTCAGCATTGCGTGCAACAGCACGGGCCTCCTCCAGATGGCGCAACATGATCTCACAACCCTGGTCATTGCTTTCCCAGAGCTCCATGCCCTCAAATACAACTACTGGTCTTTCCATCAGGGTGAGGAGAGGCATCAAGAGTGGCACAGTGGTGCTGCTAAGTGGAATCTCTGCTGCAGAGGGCAGAAAGTATCTGTTACTATTAAACCTGCCTACCAGCATCACATTAACACATTATAGATATCTGAGAGGATTCAAAACAGTTAATAATCAAAAGCACTGTATGAGTCAGTATGGTTATGATGAGGATAATGCTTTGGTGGTGGGCAAACAAATGATCAAAAACTCACCATTCCCATCATATAGGCCCTTGTAGAAAGGTTTAAGAGACTTCTCATAAAGGATGGCAGTGTGCGTGTAATTCCTGCGTAAGGTGGTCCATGTGTGATCCAGTCTTGTGATCTGTGAGCAGAAAGAAAATGAGGAAAAAATGTATTTCCTGCAGTTTGACCACTTCTTAAGCCCATGCAGTGCTCAGCGTGTGTGAGGTTCTGAGTGGGTGCTACCTGAGGCATGTCCAGTGCTTTCATTATGGATGAGAAGGCATAAAGGTCTCCCATGGTGTCTTTTAGCTCCTGGGCAACCAGAATGATTCGGTTTAGTGTGGCTGCTCTCTCCTCCAGGGTCCCAGTACAGCCCAGGATGTCCACGGCAACGCCGATCGCCATGGTGTTGTGCCTATGTTGAATAAGGAACTTTAACTCAAAAGTGATCAGCTGATTATGTGACATTGTTAGTGTCTGTAGTGTAGGATATCCATGTGTGAAGGAATACTATGTTGGATACCTTTCCATGAGGTCCTGACGGAGTTGCCTCCCATGTGGTAGGGTTACCAGCTCCAGCCCAGAGGTCACACCCATCTGACCTTTCATTTCATCTGTAACATTTAGAATTCGGGCAACCTGGCAGACACACACACAGTGTTTTCATGGTAGCTTCTGTCCTGTTTTCCTGTACATAAAATTAGTCTGAGGTGATTTTACAGGTAATTTACAAATATTCTAGGGAGTCTCGTGTTCCTGTGACTTAAAAGACCAAAATAACATAATTTCCTCCACCTCTAGTCATGAGATGAAATTCATGAAAACACTATTTTTAAAGCTACGCTGATTATATTCTCGTTCACCATGTGTCCATGTGTACAATGAAACACTTCACACTCTACCAGGCTGGCAGGAAGAACCAGTCTCTAACGTCTGAAGCAGCAAAATGTCACACGAAAGTGCTGGTTATGAACCTGTCACTACTGATTGTTTTCACATTATGGGTGTGGATGGGTGTGTTATCCTTTGGCACTTTGTCACAAGTCCATGAAAAAAATTGGTTGGAAGGTTGCCTTAGGTTCTCATTGCGAATGTGCCGCTATTATTTAATAGCACTCTTCTCAACATCTACAACACTGCCACTGCATGTTTTTGTAGGAACTGATCCCTGAAGTATGTATGATACCAAAAAAAAAAACTTGGTCAGAGTATCTTGTAAACGTACCTCGCAGTCAGCTTGCAGGATGTGCTTGGCAATGGTTTTAGGATCTTGACTGACCAGCAGTTCTTTGGCTTTCTTCAGCACAGACATTTCCAGTGGCTTATTCTCTGATGGCAGTAACCTGAAGTCTGCCTCCCCTGGCCTGAATGCCGATAAAATCTCAAACACAGGCCTCCGGAAACCTCTAACCTTCTTTGCAGAGGAGTGTCGGACTTGTCTGTGGTCTTCCTCGTGCTCTTTGTCTTCCTCCTCACTGCTGTTCTGCAGGGCTTCAATGGCATGATGGTAAGAGCTGCGATCCAGCTTTGTGCTCCCACCGCTGACTCTTTTCTCCTCCACTTTCAGCCTCTCCACATAACCATTAGAGGCACTAATTCTTTCCCATTCAGCAGGACTACACGGGCTCAGTTCACAGTAGCTAACATCCGGGCTGACTGGCTGCTGTGGGGTTGAAGGCCACTGTTTCTGGGGCTTCACTGGAGGTACTGGAGGTACAAAAGGTGAGAGAGGATGTCTCGTGGAGGGCACTTTGCTGGGTTTAGGAGGGGGTTTGGGGCAGAGCTGACTATCAGAACCCCGGATAGCCTCGCCTGCTTGTGACTCAAAGGCCATCTTGCGAGGGACTGTAGGGCTGAGTGCTGGCTCACTGCCTGTCCTGAACACAGGAGACTTTGGGCTCGACTGGGCCTCCATTTGGTGAGTCTGAGCCTGAAGCCTTGATCCTGGAAGCAGAAAGGAATGCAGGAATTATTTAAATTATTCATATTCATTATCTGACAGCTTTACTGACAGACACTCTGCACCAAACATGGAAAAGAAAGCTGCTTAATTCATATCTGCCCTTGATGTCCTGAGAGTAACTTGAATAGAAAAATACAAAATATTTTCTACTCTGCAAACCTGTCAACTGAAATGAAACGGACATGAAAAGTCTTTTCTGCCTCTGTCCCTGCATCCTGATTCCCCCTGCATAAACGTCCTGCACAGAACAGTTACTTAGCATTTCAATTGTACATCTCACTTCACACGTTCGGTTCCCGAGAACTCGGAGTTTGAAAGGCAAGACGCTTCACCGACTTTGAAAATGTCTTTTGCTGATGTTCCGTTGTTGAAAACAAGCTAGATGGAAAATAACTAGGCTTCAAGGCTGTCAGAGCAGCGGAGCATGAGATGTGAAGTGTGTCAGTGCATCAAACAAGGATGAAAGCAGAAGTGATCGTGCTCACCGAGCGGAAGGAAGCTCTCGGACTGATGGGTCTTCAACGGCCGTCTTCTCTCCTGAACGTGGTTCAGACACGCCGGCTGGCTTCCGCACTTGTCTCTGTTGCTGTGAAGGAGAAAGATGGGTCATTTAGTCTCACAGAAGCGTCACTGAGCTTGTCTGCTGTGCACAACAGTGAAGAAGAATTTCATATGCTCTGTGTGTGTGTGTGTGTGTGGATATCTGCTGCATAGAGGCTTGTAATTTTGCTTGGGTATTTTTTGTCATGGTTTGCCTTGGCACTTCACATCAAGCTGCTTTTCTCTCTATTCAGCTACACATACACATGCCTGGGTTATCCCCTGCTTAGCCACAGGAAGAGTTTTCTTAGACGTGTACTTATCTTTGCTGGTTTGCATAAATGCAGTGTTTTTCTTTACAGCCTATTCAGACCATCCATCATGATCAGTGATAGTTTCAATCTTTAATGCAGACAGAGACACATGGTTTCCACAAGTAAGACGTTTGCTCACCTGAGAAGATTTCCACGGCCCAGGGTGTGATCTGGGATGTGTCCGTTCATGATATTCAAGCTCAGTCGTTTGGAGCTCTGCATCTTTTTCTCTCTGTGGCCAGACTCTGCACAGACAGATGCGACTCCATACTTCTCCTCCAAGGACCTCAGTGGCAGCGTCCTGTTGATAGGCTGGAAGATGATGGCTCCCACTACGTCAGACACAGGCTGACGGTTACCCACGTAGTATCTCACTAGAGCCGGGATACTGTCAAAGCCCTCTTTCTCAAACAGGTACTGAACTCGTGAGTAGGCTTCATTCATCACCACCACCCTCTTGTTTATTTTAAAGTGCTGAGGACTGTTCTTCCACTGGCAAGTCAGGACGTAGTTTCCTGGGCTAGACAGCGAGTCACGGATCAGGAAGTCACCGTCGCGCTGGACCAAGTTCTCAGCCACCTAATGAGCGGGAGCACATGGGAGGAGTTGTTCAGTGTTCAACGTTTAGTTAGTGTGATTGCAGCAATCACTCTATTGTTAGCCGTCAGGAGTAGTATACTAGAATTAGGGGGGGAATTCTTGTACAGTTTGTGTGTTGTCTAATATTGTTTTTTAGGTGTTACATGATAGTGTTTTAGCAGTTTAATGGTGAGTTGAGGTGTTGATGGAGCCACATTTTCTTTGTGCTATTGCACATTGTCTAGCAAAGGAAGCTTCTTTTGTTGAACGGATTTATTTACATTACACCGCTTTGATTGTTTTACTTTTCCAGGTGGACCTGTACTGTGGGTCGACACCTGCGCAGTACCAACATAAACCTTAGTTCCTCATCGATATTCTATAACTTTTTTTTTTCCCCCTCACAACCTACACAGCAATTTCCAGATGTTCCTGCCAACTTTCTTTGATATGATCAAGGCTGTCACCAGTGGCCTGCATGACAAGTTGTATATTTGTCTGGCTCAACGCTTAAACCTAATTACATGTACACATGTTTAATGTGTAAATGATAGATATGTGGGCATTGAAAACCATCACAGGATAAAGATAAAGTGCTTTATTCCTTTTCTATATTTCATAACAATTTTCCAAGACTAATATATACTTTTACATATTGTAGTATGTAGTTTGTTAATTCTCTTGAACCTTTATCTAACAAACAAAAGGACAAAGAAAGATATTCAGCGTTTTCAATGACAAACTTGGGTCTATTTGGTACACAAGTGAAAAAGTAATACAAGTAACACTGGAAGGTTCCACAATTAGCAGTTTAAGTGTTGAATCTAGAGTTGGGTGGGGATGGCTCATGGGTTCGAGTCCCACCACCACCAAGCTGTCACTGTTGGGCCCCTGAGCAAGGCCCTTAACCCTCAACTGCTCAGGTGTATAAATGAGATTTGTAAGCAAGGATGGGTCATGGTTCATCACTTTTTTTCAGACTTCATGAAAGAATTGTCAGTCAGTTCAAATACAATGTTTCTCAGTGCAAGACTGCAAAGAATTGAGGTCTTTCATCATCTACAGTTCATAATATCTTGAAATGATTCAGGGAGTCAGGGGAAATCTTGATGCCTGAAGGCCAAGGGCAGAAACCAGTGCTGAATGTGTGACCATCGAGCAATTAGGTGGTACTGCTTGAGAATCGTCATGCTACCATGATGGACACAGCGGCATGGGCTCGGGAGTATTTTGGAAAATAATGACCAATTAAGACAGTCCAACACTGCATCAAGAAATGCATCCTGAAACTGTATTATGCAAAGAGCATAACACAGCATAAATTCTGGTGCGCAGAAACACCAGCGAGTCCTCTGGCCGTGAAGTTATCTGAGATGAACGAAAGACAAGGGAAACGTGTTCTGTGGTTAGCTGAGTCTACATGTCGGCTTGTTTTTTATGTGCCAAAGACCATCCAGTATATTACCATCAAAAACCAGCATCTGTGATAAGGGGTGCATCAGTGCCCACAGCATGGGTGATGTGTATATATATATATATATATATATATATATATAAACATATGGAGAAACATATGCTGCTGTCAAGCCAGTGACTTTTCCAAGGATCTCCATGTCTATTTCAGCAGTGCCAGGACAATCCCTTTTTTTGAGTGTGTTGCAGGCATCAATTTCTAGATTTGTTTATTTTTAACAAATCCAATCAATTTCATCATTGAAAAGACTGAACATTTTTTGGTTGTCCTTTTGTCTGTTAGATAAAGCTGCAATTTCAGTTTTTATTGCATTTTTAAAAAGTGTCCCAACTTTTCTGGAAATGGGGGTTGTAATATTAGGGAACATCCACTTAACAAGATTCATCTGTAACAGCTATAAACAGTCATTCCCTCAATTTTCTCTGTTTTCTCGCCCTCTTTTTAAGCTAATAAGATAAAAATACCACATTTTGTGTTCATGTGAAATGAGTAGGCTCTCTGTCCAGAAGAATTTTTCATGTTGGCCAACTTGAATTTGTGCTTCTGACTGTTCTGACAAAGTGCTGGAACTGGAGACTCCTTCCAAAAATATTCTTTGCTTTATAAACAATTACATTTTAATGTTTACATGGAGAAATAATAGAAATAATTAGAATGAGGGCCTTTATATAAACCTGTTTATGCTGATGTCAGAGTCCCACTGTTACAGAAAATCAGCTTCCGACCAATCAGATTACAGAATTCAACAGCACTGTGATATACAGCGTTCGGTGGGTTGGCTGAAATAAAAATGCTAAATGACGGATTGGTAATGGTTCTTTAACAAAGTGTGCAAAATAGCATCAGACTCAGCATCTGTACCCGCTGCGTCTTTGTGACGTCTGCATACCGAAACGTGGAACTCTACTGTGATTGATGCCCGGTTAGTTGTGTAGTTTAGTTCCTAGTGAGCACATGTCAATGTTAAAGCAGCGTTTTAAAAGACACAGGATAAAAGGAATGTTCTTAAAGTGTTAAAAGAGTATGACATGCTCGTCTGAGCATTTCTTAGCTTATGCTCTTTACTTTTACATGTGGCTCTACCAGTTCTAAGCAGGTTTGACTCCTATGAACCGAGTTGTGTCAGAGACGCTGTGAACTTTTGTTAAACTTCACTCCGAGAGACTCTTGTGTCAACAGGAACCAAAGACTGGTCATTCAGCTTCATTTATTGCAGGTGTACTAAAATTAGCAGCGGGATTAATAATGTAACCAGCGTCCTAGGTGCCCTCCGTATCAGAGACTAGTGCGGGACTAATCCTGTCTCAAGGACGAGCTGCAGCAAACAAACCACCGGTCTTCCTTTCATTATCATCTTACAAAAAGACACCGAATGATCCTCTGGAAGAGATCGGACATGTCTGTCTTCACAGGAACAACAAGGTATGATTATCCAAGCTCAGCAAAAGCAGCAGAAAAGTGAGTGCTACATTACAGAGATACAGAAACTCTCATCTCTTTCTGTTAAAGTATCTTTACAGTTACAAATCACACAGCAGCTCGCCGTCTTGTTTTGTGTCTTTGTGTCCATCACTGTGAGCTTACCTGTCTGGGAATGGCTCCATGGTACCATGCATGGCTGTGAGGATCCTCTCCACACTGTTTCAGCTCTTCCTCCAGCTCCCGGCGGAGCTTCTCTGGAGCCCCATCCATGATATGCTTGTCCCTGGAGAACTGCACATAAATGGGAGCAATAAAGTCTTTCAGCGTCCTCAAATCCATGACTGTACCATACACACCGCACGTGTGTTGGTGCCACGAAGCAACCTTCACACTGCACTCCCTCCCTTTTGCTCACTGTTTTAATTATTTTTTATTTTTTTATGAAATCACTGCCTTTATCTTCTGCCACTGTCACTGTCAGTACAAACCTGCCTGATAGATAGACGTACTTTTAGATGATTTCCATGACTCAACAATCCCTCCCCTTTTTTTTTTTTCCTCCATCCTAATCTCTGATAGGCTCTGAACATGCCCTACCCTTACCTGTAGGTCCACACACACATATACACACACCCAAAACCCGTGCTTATTCCTGTTCTGTCGTCTGACTCATCGTTTTCTGTCAGAGATTCATTTTGGAGAAACCAGAACCAGGTTGAGTAATAAACCCGGGGACTGAGTGGGAATTACCGTCAATATATCATATTAGATCAACTTTAATGCAGGAAATGATAACCTGAACCAGAGCTGATGAAACTTCATTATCTTTATGTAACATGACACTTTATTCCAATCAGTAGGATTTTCCTGATATTAGGCAATTCTATTGGCAAAACACTTCAGTGCAGGTTTCATTTCAGTGCATTAATGAATTAGGTGACTTGTCATTAGGAGACAATGGCATTGGGTTTATACCAGACCAGACAGGCACCCACGTACCCTGCATCCACTCTGGAGCAAGAACTAACCTGCAGAGTTTCAACAATACAAACGTTTCCTAGTTTCTTAATCCTTTGTGCTGAACATGTGTAAAAAGACTCGCTTTTCTTTTAGACTATGTAAACCCATACGGCTTTTTATCCAACAGTTCCTTTTGATATACATGCACCTAAGTGTACCTGAAGGACAATAAACTACATGCCAATCACACTGTTGTTATCCGTCAGGAGTATTCGGTGTGGTTTTGTCTGGATTTCAACTGCCGCAATTTTCGAAATATCGCCACCGTTCCAACTCTAAAACCTCCATCATGGTGGTGGTCGGTGCGCTTGTATAAGGCTAAGGGATCCGTGCACTCGTTTACCCCACACACTCGTTTTTATTCCCCTTTTTCCCCACCCACTTCCATTGATTTTCATTTCAATTTCTATTTTTTTGTCACCTGTACTTCTGCTTGAATAACACATTGCATACACATTATGACCAGTCTGATCAACTGTATTGACACTCCCAACTACTATAAGCTTACACACACACAATCCTGTGTTTGATCAAAAGTATTGGCACCCCAAACTACGTACTAACACACACACACACACACACACAATCATGAGTCTAAACAAATGTTTTGGCATCTTCCGCCCCAAACTATGTGCTTATACACACACACACACTCTTGTTGATGGTTAAGGGCCTTGCTCAGGGGCCCAACAGTGGCAGCTTGATGGTGGTGGAGCTTGAACCCCCAACCTTCTATTCAGTAACCCAACACCTTAACCACTGAGCCACCCCTGCCCCGTTTTATCAGACTTTTATTTAAGCAAAGGTTTAATACACACATTTAAAACCTTCATTCATTTTAAATTCCTTTTAAAATGTAAATAATTTTTAATTCCTCATTCATTTTAATTTTACGTCCTTGGACTTGAGCTGACACTTTGTCTTTATGTTTATGCCTGATGTCTGTAGTGCTGTTGAGTCTACAGTATGTCCCAAAGATCTGGCTTCTGAATCCTGGCTTCCACACCGGAAGCGTGGGCTTCCTTTCCTTTCCTCGCTTTCCTTTCTTTTTTTTTTGTGGATTTTCCTCTATGTTCTGCCAGGTTCAATTTGATTACCTTCCATTACCGAGCCACCAGCAGCCAGCTCCCCACTGTCATACAACAGCTATCAACGGGGGACGGTGAGTCAGCCAGCCATATACAAGGTCTGTCCAGAAAGTAATGTCATCAGTAATGTCATCTCCATGCGTAATTTCGTTCTCGTTACTTTCCGGACAGACCTCGTATTTTCCAAAGGGACGACGGTGTATTCCAGGAACCAGAGCACTCTTTGTGATTGACCACTTTCATAGCATGTCTGGAAATACACTGGATGGCACTGATGACATACGGAGCGTTCAATGCTAAAAGCCTCTCTGATGCAGTTGAGTGCTTTGTTGTGACATTGTGTGTCCTTCCTTTACAAAACACTGTCCAATTGTTTTCATGATTAACTCTACAGCGTGTAAACTGTTCAGTTTATTTTTCTTCTTGTACAAAGGAAAAGCATATCATGGAGCTGCGATCGCAGTTATCTGACTCCACACGGCAATGCTGGGGACTTTTAAAGAACATCCTCGCGTCTTCGTCCTGTTAGCTGAACATTTGGAATGCTTGCTATGTGTGGTACCCAACCTCAGAGTCTTAAAAGTACTAGCTTCATGCCCAGCACTGCAGTTGTGTGTCCTGCGGCTGCTTCATGTGGTGTCAGTGCTTAACCTCAGGCTAAATCTGGCTGTGTAGGAAGGGCCTTTGCACCACTTCACATTTTACTGCGACCCTGTGTGTTATATGGCATATAAAGCTGGCACAGAATTTCAGGAAATTAGGGGTGAAGTTGTGTGCTTTGTGTAGCGGAAACCCAGACTGATACGGCAATGACTTTGTTTCAGCAGATGCTTAATGAACTGAGCAGGGAGCAGGGAGCAGGGAGCTCGCTTACGCACACATGCACTTACGTACATACCCACACTTTGTACAGCAGCATATTTTATTAGTGTGGCCCATTTAAAAGAGTGTGTCCCTTAAGCCCTTTAGATTAAAATAGTTTTTTTATGGCTTGATAAACTGCTCCTCAGCAGGAGCTGGCTATATATGCATATAGCTGAGAGGCGTTTGTGGTGATGTCACTGATGCAGCAAACAAATCAGACAAAGCACACAAACAGTTGGTGTGTCTAAAATGTAAATAGTTCTGCTAAGCCTGTATTCAGAGGCAGGAAGTCATGTCTATATTCACTGCTTTCATACAATGCTGCCTTCTGAGATGCATTCATCTGCCTGATTTTTGAAGGCAGTATCCGTGTATATTATTTGCTGTCCTATTTATCCCATAATCCAGTCAACCAGCCTGTAAAGAAATTGATGGCAGAAGACCCTGCGCAGATAGGGAGCAATTTGTGGACAAATAAGTTATTCAGAGTTATTTTATGACATGTTTCTAGTTACATATGGTTGCTTGTGCACAAGACATTTGATCTGTTTTCTCCAATAGTACTTTATTCCATTTCACCTAATGGACTTCATCCTTAGAGACTGTTAGCCAGTGTCCTTGCACAGTAATGAACTGTATGCTTTCACAAAACCTTTTCTTATACAGTACAAGCCAAAAGTTTGGACACACCTTCTCATTCAATGCGTTTTCTTTATTTTCATGACTATTTACATTGT
>JAOTRJ010000033.1:6546912-6558775 GCA_028564905.1 Leptodoras praelongus | reverse complement strand
TTCAGCATTAATGATTCCTTCACAGATGTGCAAGTTACCCATGCCATGGGCACTAACACACCCCCATACCATCAGAGAGGCTGGCTTTTTAACTTGGCGCTGATAACAATCCAGACAGTCCTTTTCCTCTTTGGCCCGGACGACACGACGTCCATGATTTCCAAAAACAATTTGAAATGTGGACTCGTCAGACGACAGGACACTTTTCTACTTTGCATCAGTCCATCTCAGATGAAACGGTGGCATTTTAGGGTGTTGTTGATATGGCTTTCGTTTTGCATTTGTACTTCCAACTTGCACTTGTAGTGGAGTGACGAACTGTGTTCACTGACAATGGTTTTCTGAAGTGTTCCTGAGCCCATGTAATAATATCTGTTACAGAATGATGTCGGTTTTTAATGCAGTGCCGCCTGAGGGATTGAAGGTCACAGGCATTCAATGTTGGTTTTCGGCCTTGCTGCTTACTTGCAGAGATTTCCCTTTCGATCATCTTTTGATGATATTATGGACTGTAAATGGTGAAATCCCTACATTTCTTACAATTGCACGTTGGGAAATGTTGTGGGAAACTGTTGGACTAGTTGATCACGCCGTTTTTCACAAAGTAGCCCCATCCTTGCTTGTGAACGACTGAGCCTTTTGGCGGTGCTCCCTTTATACCCAATCACGACACTCACCTGCTTCCAATTAACCTGTTCACCTGTGGAATGTTCCAAAAAGGTGTTTTTTGAGCATTCCTCAACTTTCCCAGTCTTTTGTTGCCCCTGTCCCAACTGTATTGGAACGTGTTGTGCATCAAATTCAAAATGAGTGAATATTTGCAAAAAAAAACAAAAACAAGGGTTTATCCGTTTGAACATTACATATCTTGTGTTCGTAGTGTATTCGATTGAATATGGGTTGAAAAGGATTTGCAAATCATCATACTGTTTGCATAATGTTTTACACAATATCCCAACTTCATCGGAATTGGGAGTTGTAGATTTAAGTGTATGCATGTGGTTAAAAGTCTACGTAGGATACAATCCAGATAGAAGCGCTGTGAAATGAGCAGATGGAAACAGGGTCACTGACACCCCTAAAGCAAATTAAAGTTTACTGCCCATCTTAAGGTCAGTCTGGTCACATGTAGATGGTAAGTGTGTGTGTTTGGTTGGGGGGGGGCTACAACAGCCTGTTTTCACACATGCTATTGACTTTGAGTGTAAGATAAACTAAACGATTGTGTGAAAATGTTTCACTTGGACCTAAAGCTGATTTTGTAAACAGACTTGATTCTCATAGCCTTAGTAAATCAGACCTTTAAATTCTTAGACATCTCTTGAAACTTGAATTGAGTCCATGCTTTGAAACAATGATAAGTAAAGAATCAAGCACAACAAGGGCATGCTGTTATAGAAAATAATCAGCAGACACATTTCAATATCTTAAGAAGTACTCAAGCTACAATTTTGAAATTTCACATTCTGTATCACTACCATATTCTTTAAACACTTGCCAAATTGTGTCCATAGAGGGCGCTGTAACTGGCTCGTTTGTTATTTAACGAGCTGCTTAAGCAACAATTATGACATTTGGTCTGCTTATTTCAGTTCACTGTTTCTCTTTCTCACACTTTATGCAGCAGTCATGTTATGCACGACTGGGTGGTACATCTAGTCATTATCAGGATGCCTATTTATGTACATTTTTAATAAGATTTGAGCATCAAACATTTTCAAGATTCATACTATTATACTAGTACTATGTGTGACATTCATAAACCAGACCAGTGCTGCTCCTGTGGTGCATTAATATGATAGAAAGTAGGAGCACTGTGATCATAACTGACAGCTCAGTGTTCGGGGAGCAGCATGGTAGTGTCCTGTCTCATTCTGCACTCAGCTCAAGTAGGGCAGTAGGGGGCTTATGGATAAAAACATTACCCAGCGGGGGGTCACTCTTCCCCATCGGGCTGTTCTGTGACCCAGCTGCTGTGATTCAAATGACCACACCGCTCCCTGTGGGGCTGTAAACCCCAGCCACTCACTCACTGACCAAACACAACTCTTAATGTTATTGAACTTAGTGCAACTAGCTGGAGCAGACTTTCTCGAAAGGGGAGGGCAGACTGGGACTTTCTCTCGATTAGCTGTGTGGTTAAGGGCATTAGGCATTCTGTCGCTCGCACAGAGGGAAATCCGACTTTAGCTGGAATGATATTTGGAATGAGCGTGAGCAGCGTGTGAAAGTCTGAGAGATTAAAATATAACGCTCAGTACGATGACAGTGTAGCCAGAAGATTGGGAGTTCAAATCCCACCACAGCCAAGCTGCCACTGCTGGGCCCTTCAGCAAGGCCCTTAACCCTCAACTGCTCAGTTGTGTAAATGAGATAAATGTAAGTTGCTCTGGATAAGGGCATCTGCCAAATGCCATAAATGTAAATGTAAATGGCAGAAGGTTGACTGAGTCTGGGTTAGTGCATATGCGAATGCCAGAATCAATTCCGCTCCTGCACACATAACTACATACAGTTTCACTGCGTGTGCTATTAGTTGCCAAATATATATGCGTCACAGTCATTTAAGTGTAGACTTTTCATACTGTCATTTTTAGGACATTCTCTTTCTTTTTTTTTTTCTTTTCTTTCTTTGTCATTTTTATTCTCTTTCTTCTAACTTATTTCTGTCATGATTAGAAATAAAAATGCATATACACAATAAATACACAAATACAGTTTATACGTACACAAACAAACTAGGACATTAAGAGTTGTTTGCTTTACAAAGTCCACACTTTAGAGAGTGGTTGGAATCTGTGTACTGTTACTAGCTTTAACTGCCCCAGAATTATTTTGGGATACAAACGGTTGGATTTCTATCAGTATCAGCATGTGCTTTTTTTCCCCCTATTACTTGTAAGAGGTAAACAAAGACATTATGAGTCCCTGGCACACCCTACGAACCATTCAGGAATGTTCTCCCAGAGGGTCAGCTCTCAAACTAGCTAATTACACTCAATAAAGCTCCAGGGCCCTGCAAGCAAATACATTTTTACATGGCTCAGTGGGAAATAGAGTCTGCTTGGTGTTTTTTTTTTATTTGTGAGGGTGAAAACTTGGTTTAAAAACAGAACTTAGGGAAAGGAATGCAAGCCAGGAGAAAGTGTGTATCCAACCTCAGAAATGACATATAAGCTGACTACATATCATATAAGCTGACTACACATGTGGACACTTGTTGTAAAACATTCAGTGTAATTATGCAAGAGGTATCCTATGCCTCTGATCTGTGTGCGGCTAAATAACTGCATATGGGTGTTATGGATACAATGACTCACGAATTCAGTGAGGATACCTGGACCTTAGAACGCACCAAGGACAAACTTGTTCCTGTTTTTTTATAGATCATTCACTATGGGAACATGGTGTTATAGTACTGTACACACAACATTACACCCTCTCCCTCTCTCTCTCTCTCTCTGATATACAGACATACTGTAAGGAGTTGCGCCATGCCAACATGGCAACATAGTTCTTCCGCTGACAGGACTCCAATCCCCAGCAGTCCTCAGGGCAATCAGGGACAACGAGAGACACATGTTCCCCACCCTATTTAAAGGGATCCCTGAGTGGTGTGTCCTGTTATACCTGTGAGGTACCTGTTCGCACTTTTGCAGGAGTGCGTCCATGTATTTTGACAGGGACTCTTCTATCTTTATTATATTTATATCATTATATCAGATTACGATGTTCTCTGCTGCTCAGGCACTCTTGTCACTCTTTGAAATGCTACAGCGTCAGATTTACAGTTACACTTTTATGAAGTAGGGCTTCGGCCTGAGGTAATCTAATAGGGATTTTAGGGACATTATTTTGCATTCTTCCACTGGATTAGGGGATAGTGGGGATAGTGATTTGCCCAAGGCATTTCTGGGAGATATGGTTTCTTGGGACTATTCACCCAGACGGACTAGCTTCCGTTTGCAGTGCCTTCATCCCTTTTGTTTTGGTTTTGTGCTCCTTCTCTTGTCATTAGGCTCTTCTCAAGTCACCCTCAGTTTCTATTTTCCTAGGTCTTTTCCTTCCTCTACCTTCTTGAATTTACTATCTCTTTTGTTTGAGTCCTCATAGTCCACGGCTCCTCAGTTTGAGCTTCTATCTCCCTCGTTAGTTCCGTGCTCCACTGGCTCAGTGGTACTGAAACAGCTTTTTTACTCTGCAGCCCAAGTTCTCGTCTCGAGTCTGGCTGCCTTCATTATTTTTTCTCTCCAACACCATTCATTGTACCACTACCAGTCATATCTCACCCAGTTAAACTTTCATTTCCCAGTATCACGGTTACCCTCAAGCACTCTCTCAACCCATTAATATGTTCCTGTTTATATTCTTCTGCTCTCTCTACTTCCTTGAGACATTAGTGGCTCACTCAGTTAACATACCTACTCCATATATATAAAAAATAAAATATATATATGTATATTCTTAGTGAGCTGGTGTATAACAGCCCAGCCACCTGCACTTGGGTTCTTCCCTCCACCCACACTAACACGTACAGTATATGATGTCCCTGTCAACAGCAGAAAAATGACTTTCCCCTGCATTACATATGCAGGCATGAGGCTATAATATGTAAATAGCAGCTTTAAAGATTCTAGGGCAAAAATTCCATTTCATCATCAAAAATTAACATTTTTGGCTGCTGCCCAATAATCGATAGATTAAATATAGATTGAGATAGATGTACATTTATATGGTGATGCTTTCTGTAATAGAAAGTTTGCTGCTAAGGGAGGATCTTATAAACAGGACTTTCAGCTTTCTGTTTTTTCTGTAAAAATAAAAAACCTGGTGAGGAAAGTACTCTACAGGTTTAATAACATAACAGACATCATTAAATCTAACTATAAACTGGGTGTATGATGTGTCATTATTTAAGGAATACATTGATGAATTAGAGGAATAAAACAATTCAGCATATGCTGTTTTTGGGAAAAAAATAAGCATACCTCACATGTGTCATTATTTTTCCTATAACTGCACACCCTGCTTTGTGAAGTATTTCTTATTGGTTAGTGAATTTAGGATCTAAGCAAAGCTACCTGATAGAGTAAAGCCTTTAAGCTAGTAAAATGAACACATTTTGCTTCAACTGAATAGATTTCTTTTTTTTTTTTACAATTTTAATATAAAATCTCTAATCTCCTATAGGCAGTATGAAGCTGTATTATATTATTCATATTATTATTACTTTTATACCTTACTATGATTTCCATCAAATTTTAATACTAGAGTGCAACACAAATGAAGCCACCTTTGCTGTGTGATAAGCAGATATAACCACTAGAGGGAGTAGTATAGCAATATTTGTAATGACAGAAACCATTTCTAAACATCTACTTTAGAAATTCTTCATACTCGTCAGTGTGCCCGATGTGTTCATTTGGCTCAGTGTAACTTCTGGAAAAACCGTTTGAACCATACACAGTTGCAGTGTGAGTGCAGGCCCTGTTTTAGGCCAGGTGTATTTAACAGCAGCTGATTGATGGGACTGGCGTCAGTCCTACACTGAAGACTTTCTGAGCCAAAAGTAGTTAGGCAGAATGTTATTGCACTCATCACTGACACAATAGCTGTTTAGAGAGAAGGAAGCAGGGGGTCAATCTGTCTCTAAACAGGAAGCAACACTTTTACATTAGCTCTACTGCTTTTTCATTTGATCAAGATACATGTATAATGGCATTATATCCACTCTGTAAACGTCTGTAATGGCCAAACATTATTCTGCAGTAGGATCTATCATGACTTAATGAAAAATCCTTCTTGTTGTTAACTGTAACAAATCTTTTTTTCTTAACCCTAATTGTGTAAGTTAAACTCAATGTAGGGCTGATGGATGGTTCGGCTCAATAAAGTTCATTTGTCGTCTATGCTCTTAATCTTCCATTTTATAATATCCACTGCTGGAAGGCAGATCTGTTCTGAATAGTCTGCTGGTCAGCCTGAGTCAGATGGCTTGTCTGAAAGGCGGCTGTAATTGTGCGACCGAGAGCTCAGAGTGGACGAAAGAGCAGATCTCACAGCAGGAACACAGGCGCATTGTTCATCCTAAGCTCTTTCATGAGCCCTTAGTAGATTACTGGTGCAACTGGCTGTGTGATTAAGAGAATCAGAAGCCTGTCAACTGCTCTGGCTAGAGGTTTCTGCTTCAGCACATTGAGGTCAGCTGTTTGTTAAGTAGCTTGTGGCATTTTAATATTCTTTCTTCTATGTGACAGTCAACATAATGACACTCTCCTATTGTGTCCTTAACCCTAGTCATTTTTAAAGCCTTGGTTACTTACAGATGTCGGACAGTGCATTGTTTTCCTGATTGGTGCAGACTCTATCTGGTTTCATCTCTGAAGAGGGTAATTCTGCTACTGTAATTTATGTTGCTGCCGCCCTCTCTCCAAAACATCATCAACCCCCTGGGGTAACACTGCATTCCCCACCCAATGAAACAATGATATTTTTAGACGCTCTTCTCCAAGCAGTTCGTTCTCCCTCCCTCCTCCCCTTCAAATCATCTTTGATGATAATATCCATGTCACATCAGAAAAAAGCAATCTCCGGTTTACATGCAACACTAGCTGGAGCTGTGATTGACGTCATAGAAACCTGAGGACGTGCTGATCCAATGGCTGTCACTTTCACTTAATCATGCCATGCCGTATATAGAGATAACTCAGTAGTACCAGAGTTATCGAGAATTTTTAACCATTTTAACCAGAACAGTCTGCTTTGGCTAGAGGTTAACCACGAAAGGTCAAAAGTAAAAATATACAGAATGGTATTGGGGCTGATTTCTTTTTCCTCTTTAAAAATCATATCACATTAATTTTGAATGAATGAATTAGGGATAATATATTTATGATGATCCCCCGCTCAGATGCGCTCAGAGTTTCCGGCTGGGCACCGGCTCCCCCGTGACCCCGTAACTGGGAATAAGGGGTACAGATAATGATATTTATGATGACATGTTCAGTCAGTAGGCACACACATGACATCAAATGACATATTTGATGAATACACTGATGTGCCAGGAAAACTGGTACACCCAATACTTAGTAGGTCCCTCATGGGATCTTGGAGGCAACATTGCACAGTCTAGCACATTATATACGCACTGGTGGATGCAACCAATGAGGTGCATTGGTGGCATTGCTATGTATTTTGTATAGGCTCCAGTACCAGTTTTTCTGGTTCTTCAGTGCATAGAGTAATGTGTCTAGTATGTCCTATTGGAAGATAAACCAGATAGAAGATTATTAAACCTATTGTTAATTTCAACCTTTTAAATGTCTTACTCATTCATTCATTCATTCATTCATTTTCTTGACCGCTTATTCCTTTTCAGGGTCACGGGATAGCCTGTGCCTAGCCGGCAGCATAGGGCACAAGGCAGGAACAACCCTAGACAGGGCGCCAATCCATCGTAGGGCACACGCACACTCTCGCACACACTCACACACTAGGGCCACTTTAGAGACACCAATGAACCTAATGTGCATGTCTTTGGACTGTGGTTGGAAACCGGAGTACCCGGAGTAAACCCACACGGGGATCGAACCCCGACGGTGACGGTGCTACCCACCGAGCCACCGTGTCGCCTAAATGTCTTACTTTTTGCTTTAATTTTCTTAAATTTTTTTGCTCATTTTTGCAGAGTTATAAATTGGTGGATTGCATCTTAATTATTGATTTAGGAACAAATGCTGTTGAAGAAACTAGAAGAGAACAGACTAAGCAAACACTGTCTAATCAAAGTACAAATTACACAAAGGGAACATTGGAAAGTGGTCAGTTTTATGGCTAATGGCAAGCACAGCCTCTCTGTTTACCCTGATTCTTATTCTGAACATAGCATGATTCCAGCCGTGAAACATTTGACTTAATAGATACTGTATCTATGACAAATTGTGTTGCCTAGCTGTCTTATAATGGTCCTAAGGGCATGTGTAATAGTTTCATGTCTATGATGAGACGTGTTTTGTAATTCCTAATCATAACAATGTTTATAATAGTAACCCCAAGCTACAATTTCCATTCAGTGTCATAACCAGCAGTCACCCACCCCTGACACTCAGTTCAAATCCCTTATTTAACTTTAAAGGCAGCTTCATTGGTGGTCAGCACAAAAAAGTGAACTTCTAGCAAGAAATCAAGCCACAGGAAGTGATAAAAGTACGCTCGCACTTTGATGGTCCTCCATAATTCGTCTGTGTTTAAATTGCTAACTTCCTGTTCAACATTATCAGCTGTGTCTGAACCAGGCAGTAGATGAACCAGGATGTAACCCAACCACCAAACAGCATGCAACAGTAGCAGCTTTCTTCTAAACAATTTGGATGTTAAATTATATGATCACAGAGGTTGAAGTCAGTGTGCCAATTTATATGTGGACTTGCTGCAGTGTTTCGGTGCATTCTGAGGTTCATTAAATTGAAATCCTGCTGTAGTTAGTCAGATACAGATCTTTCCTCCTACAGATTGTCCATGTGCCGCATGTGATAAAGTGTCTGTGAGTTTAGGGTCAGTTTAGCAAATCACAGGAAATCCTACACCACCTAACGAGGCCGAGCCAAAGTGCAATTTCAGCATGTGGACAGGGAGTAGTTGATAGAATGAACAGAACGTATCAGAGGAGACCAAAGACGTGTGTGCATGCAAAGACACGTGTCTGCATGCAAAGACATCTTCATGACCATAAACACGACACTGACCCTGAAAAAACCATGACCCTTCTGCACTTGTTGCTTAACTTCTGCTGTTGTGCATGGTCCTCTGGGTATAGCCTAACAATTTATACTTAAATTGAATCTCACACCCATAATTTCATGGATCTCACTTGGATATTATGGATTTGGCTTGCTCATTGGGGATCTACATCTACATCTGGATTTCTATGATCTATACAAATAAGATCGAACTGAATTTCTAACAATCTCATTAATAATATCTGATATTCTAGTTAATCAGATTAGAAAATGAGTTCAATTATGCAGCCATTTCAAGCAGGTTTCACTGCGCCTTCCTGTTCATTTTAATGGAAAACAACACGATTGTATGCAAAAATCCCTATGCATCTTGGAATCCTGTGCTTTTGACAACCAGCATCCAGCTTTGTTATGAGTCTAAGGTCATAATACATAAATGATCAGGTTTCCTCCTCTCAAGCTGCATTTCACAATAAAGCCCGGGAGATTCAGATTCTCCTCCATTCAGTCATCATTCTGACTCACTTCAAAAAGTGGAATGCTTCTGTATTATGAGTGCTAGTGAATGAAATCCTGCCCCTGATTAAGTGTGTGCATACTGTTTGCTTTACTTTGTACTGTATGTCTGAGGTGGGCTTGTGAGGCGTTTACTCTTCACAAAGACTTGCAAGCCCTTAGATCATCAGGGTTTTGAGTGTGTGTGCGTATAAGAAGGATGGGATCTCGGCTGACTGAGAGAGCTGGATGTGTGGTGACAGAGTGAACTGACAGAGCTCATCAGATAGTGCACACTGAAAAATATGATTCAGGCAGTACACGTTATGACAGGCCATTCACAGAAATAACCACCTCTAGCTAAATCTTTAGAGCAAGATTGCTTTGTGTGTGTTTGTGTGATGACGATGATGATGATGAAGGACCCCCATAAAAGCTGGATTAGATCATATTCCCTGGTATCACAGTGTGTGGACAGCTTATGAGGACAGTCTGCGCTGCTGTTTTATAACCTTCAAAAAAAACAAGCTGCCGTTGTCCATCACACTGTAGTGTGTGAACTTAGTTATATAATCCTAATGCCAAATTCTACTTTGAATTCCTGTTTAGTTCCAAGCAACCCAGGATAATTGACATATACTGTAGATGCGGCCTGGTTGTAGAGGATGTGATCTGATGCTGCTCATGTAAACTCTAGTTTGGCTCTAGTGTTTCCTGTGTTTAGGGAGCAGCTCTCCAGAGGTTTGATGCTTTATGCCATCAAGTCTTTTTTATCAAAGCAACATTCAAGACTACATGTACATGAGAGAAGCTCAAACACCTTTAATGTGAAACTCAAAGCGCATCAAAAGTAAAATGAAGCCAAATCTACAGACATTTGTGTCTTAAGATGAGCATCATTTACTTGGACGTTTAAGACAACGGTTCTACCTTTGAAGGTACACTTACTGCTGTTTGTACCTTACAGAACTAAAGCATACCTTTACAGAACATTTTTTCTAACAGTCTATGTGTTAAGTCTGTTTATCCTGTCCAAAGCACTTCTTAATTTATAGTATATACTGTATATCGACAGAGCTTTTTTTTATTTTTATATATCCATATCTGCAGCCCTTAACACTTCTGAGCTTACTGACACACCATACACACTATCTAGTCAGCTAAAACAGTTTGATTTTACATTGGCATGCAAGGTCATGGCCATTACACAGAAATAGCAAACACACATACACACACACACACACACAAAAGCAATGTGGAGGATCTTACCTTGACGTACTCCATGGTGGTTTCCATGCCTCCGGTGTCCCTGCGACAGAGAGACAGAACTCTCTTTAGTGAACACATTCACTCTGGGTTTGTTTCTTTCCCTGTTCCTGACTGTCTGCGTCTGCAGCCTGTGTGTTTGAGGAAGACTGACCACTAACCACTAATCACTGACCAATTCACACACACATGCAAGTCCAGAAACCCCCTGGCACACACACACACACACACACACACACACACAGCACTACAGATAACAGATCATATCAAGCCAAATAACATACAAGAGGAAATACCTTAAGAAGAATGACACAAAGTCACGAGATGAGAACCAAGAATATAAAAGAAAATATAAATCTCAGGATTTGCTTGTAGCCCATTGTCTCTTCGATTAAAGTCAGTGTTTAGACTAAGACCTCATGTTTATACACAATTTCTAGCAATAAATCAAGCATATATTGAAATAACACTGAAATCAATATATATGACAGAATAGTTCAATATAGTCTGTGCAAATAGTTTTTTTAAATATAAAGTTTATCCCTGTTACCTAAATTCCGATTGTAATCCACATATGATATACTCTACCTGCAGCAGTGTCCCCTGCTCAGTTCTCTCGTGTGCTGCATTTTAGTCTGTATGTAGAACACGGGGAATGTGGTGGTAAGAGCAGAAAAAGCTTTTCTTCCCAGCATATTGTTAGTTAAAGTGGCGAGGCATGCTGCTCAGCTTTTTCTGCATTTAGCTCCGTCTCCACCGCCACACCGGCCACGACCTGGCCTGCCCCCAGCTAACCACCTTTCATCTTGGCTTACATAAAAAAAAAAAGCCTGCTTTCTTTCGCTCCTCCATTCTTTATGACACCCTCTCTCTCCCTTCTCTCTCTTTCTTCTTTCTGTCTTGATTTCCAGCAGGCTGTGTGATTGGGTGTCTTGCACCCTCAGGGGAATAAAGGCTTCTGTTCAGGTTCAGTCCCGGAGCCTAGGAGCTTATAAAACATCTACGCATTGTAGGTTTAGGTAGCCTTGGAGACGCAAAGATTTTGTATGGACAGCTAGAAAATATTACATGTTCTAGTATTTGTTGTTGAGGATTTGGTATATTTGGGGTGTTGCTTTTTGTCTGCTTGTGTCTCGGGATAAAAGAGATGAACCCCAGCCAAAATTAGAGGTGGCAGTTGCTGCTGCTGATGTTAAACACTAGAACTGGGCAAAAAGGATTGTCATAAATACTGTATTAATAAAGAGTGAAGGGCAGCACGGTGGCGCAGTGGATAGCACCGTCGCCGCACAGCAAGAAGGACCCGGGTTCGATCCCCGGGTGGGGCGACCTGGGAAATTTCTGTGTGGAGTTTGCATGTTCTC
>JAOTRJ010000033.1:6426925-6445880 GCA_028564905.1 Leptodoras praelongus | reverse complement strand
ATGTAAATAGTCATGAAAATAAAGAAAACGCATTGAATGAGAAGGTGTGTCCAAACTTTTGGCCTGTACTGTAGATAAACATCTGCATTATATTATACATGTTTTAGGCTTGAGTGCTGTTTGCTATTAAGATTTCTCCATAGAAAGCGTCTCTGTGTAGGCTTACATTGGCTTATGAGTGATTTTTGCCTGGCTAATGCAAACACAAATTTCTGGGATTGGAATTTCAGAATCGGTCATCGCACACTCACGGGTACAAAAGTTCCTGAAGGTTTTTTTTTGTATAGTTGATGGTTTTCTGCAGAGGTTTTGCTTTGAAGATTTAACCACATTGAGAAACCTTGTTTCAAAACCCAGGTTTCTAAACCCAATGCATGTTGGTGACATCTGGTGCTCAGAATGGTGATGCACATCCTGTTTTTAAAGGCAGTTGACAAAAATGTTGCATAAAATAGCAGTTGAGTCACAGGATCCTTCTAGAACAGGTTATATCTTCTAGTGTGCTTGTTGCTTTTTGCCAGTGAGATTATGCATAAAGGGTTCTTGCACATAGACAAGCATATTTATTGCTATGAGTTTTCCATCATTTATGGGTCCGTAACACAAAAATCTGTGAAAAAAGAGATTGCATTACAGAGTATTTGGCGTTTTACTATCACTACAGCGATTTGCCTTGTGGACATTCAACAACATTAAATCCAACTTTAACCTGTTAAAATGCGCAGATCGTGTAAGCAATGAGAGGCAGCGCTGTTTATAACTGAATATCATTCAGTTCGTATCAGCACGTGAGATTGCTTTTATACAGCAGTTCTACAAGCGCCATTTTAGTTAACGGCACAAATAACGATTTTTTCTTTATTTAATCATTTATTTCACTCTGCCAACACAAAGGACTGGAACTACTGTTGCCAAGCAACACAACCATTTTCCATCACAACAGAGTTTGTTACAGTATGAGTTAATGATGTTGATGTAAGCTAATTAACAGTAAGGTATAAAGTGGCATGATGGAGGTATAGTTATGTAAATCCTAGTGCTGTTCTACTTTAATATCAGCACTCATGGAATGGCTCTTGTCCAATCAAACTACTCAGTGGGACCGAACTATTGTATAATAATAAATTAAACACTGCAATTATTGGCAAATCACAGATACCCGGGCTGTTCTGTTCTACAGAAATAATCCTTTGCTTTGTGTCATTCAGTGTTGCATCAGCCATTAGTTTTGTATAATTGCCTAATCTGCCATGTTTCTTCCCCTTATTTATCATCAGCCTTATTATTTGGACATGTTATGGAGTCTTGGTGTCACTACAGGAGCCTAAATGCAAAACCTTTCTTTAAAGTATAAATATGATAAAAGCAAGACTTTTTGACTGGTTTGTCAAAGCTTGACATCAGTTTTTGATAAAATGTATGCAATCTGTGGTCAGTTTATAGCCTCTGTGCACAACAAAATGCCAAGCCATGCATGCTTCTTATGTTTAGTACTGAATCGTGCTTTGATGGAAGCTCCAAACTGTGATTGTGTCATTTTTAAAATCAGTTGCAAGCTGCACAAGACCTTCGTCCATCAACCTTTGTCCATTATGGACAATAAAAAAAAAGTGTAATGGTTGGTTATTTAATAAAATGCTTTTGGCTTAGAATCAGAAATTTATTATGAATAGTAAGTTCACAAAGCATATGGCTGGGGTAGAAGTTTCGTTTCACTGGATATGCCTGGTTCTTCTAAATCCCATTGCGCATTTTGCTTACGCAGTTGCTGAAGAAGAGCGTGATTGTTGCAGACTTTGAAAAGAAAGATGCTGTGCCACCATACAGGGAATCCAAACATGCTACTAAACTAAAGCGCAGGGTGAGTAAACGTCTTCCTCAGCACTTCCGGCACTGTGGGCTGTTTTTTGCGTAAGGCTACAGAGCAAGGCAATTTCATAATGATCTTTATTTTAATGCAACATGCAGGAGGAGAGATCTAAGACCACAGGAGATGGCTGGTTCAACATGAGAGCTCCTGAATTAACAGAGGAACTGAAGAATGATCTCAAGGCCCTGAAGATGCGTTCCGCCATGGACCCAAAGCGCTTTTACAAGAAGAACGACAGAGAAGGACTTCCCAAATACTTTCAAGTGAGGACTTGTGCAGTACTTTCCAGTTCCTGGTCTATTAAGCTTATAAATTACCTAATGCAATCAATGTTTAGGGAAAAGTGCAGTTTTTTCTTCCTGCATTTTTATTTTGTCCTGTAATCGTGTATGTCTATCAGGTGTGGCATGTACTTGGTTGATTTGGTTGGAATTTTGGCATACATTTATTTAAAAATGGGCTTTGCTGCAGGTTGGAACAGTGGTCGATAACCCCATAGACTTCTACCATTCCCGAATTCCTAAGAAAGAGAGGAAGAGGACTATTGTGGAGGAGCTGATTGCTGATGCAGAGTTCAGAAGGTAAACTAGAAATGGGTTTGAACCCCCCACCCCTCTCATACTACTCTAAAAACGTGTCTACCGTTAATAGCATGTGTTTAAAGTGCAGGTTTGCTATGCTTTCGTGTGCATTAGATTTGTTGTTGTAACACCACCTACCTTTCTGTTTCACCTCTCCAGTTTTAACAAGAGGAAGTACAGAGAGATCATGGCAGAAAAAGCAGCAGCAGCAGCTGGAAAGATGAATAGAAAGAAGTTTCATAAAAAGAAATGATGTAAGCTGCAGTCATTTTACCTTTTACACACGTGGGGTGAATGAGTTTATTTTGACAGTTTTTAATGTAATGAATTTGACTTGTTTTCCATTTTAATACTTTTCTAAAAATCTATGTAATTACATTTACAAAGATTTTGTAAAGTGTAAAGAAAAAGAGTGTAATTGAACTGAAGCAATGTTAAACATATGAGTAGCTTTATGTCTGTTTTTGTTTTCCTGACCAGTTTGGAGGATTCGACAACTCGTATAAGACCTCTTACATACTGATCACCAATAAATCATGTAAACAGGCTGGCTGGCTAACTCTGCTTTTCTTCTGTTCAGAGAAAGAGCAGCTCAGTGTTCATGGTTACACCACAGCACTGATGACGGTGCTGCCTAATGTTCTTTATACTACAGCACCTGAATCTGATTGAATCTGATTAGTCAGAAAGCGTGCTGTAAAACGAATAAGGTTTATATATCGTTTGGGTGATTGTAATGGCACATCATATAGAGATGTGTGACTAATTTGCCTTGACAACATTAAATCCAATTTAACCCATTAAAACGTGTTGTTTATAACTAAATATCATTCAGTTCATATCGGCACGCAAGCTTGCTTTTAGACAGCAGTTCTACAAGCGCCATTTTAGGTTCAAATAACGATTTGTTTCTTTATTTAATCATTTATTTCAGTCTGCCAACGCAAAGGACATCTACAGCAGGACTGTAAATAGACAACCATTTTCCATCACATCAGAGTTTGTTACAGTATGAGTTAATGTTTATGTAAGCTAATTAATGGTAAAGTATGAAGTGGTGTGATGCATGTATAGTTAAAAATCCTAGTGCTGTTATACTTTAATATCAGCACTCATGGAATGGCTCTTGTCCAATCAAATTACTCAGTGGGACCGAACTATTGTATAATAATAAATTAAACACTGCAATTATTGGCAAATCACAGATACCCGGGCTGTTCTGTTCTACAGAAATAATCCTTTGCTTTGTGTCATTCAGTGTTGCATCAGCCATTAGTTTTGTATAATTGCCTAATCTGCCATGTTTCTTCCCCTTATTTATCATCAGCCTTAAAGGATACACACTGGATATACGACATATGGATGCCGTGTGTAACTGTTGATACGGTGACATTCCTTTCTGTAAATAGTTTATTTAGCATGCATAGAAGGACTCCCCAGTGTCGGAGCATTTTAACAGTTAGAGGTAATTTTCTAAGATCGTCTGACACAAGAGTCCCAGGAGGACAGAGGAGTTTGCAGTTTCTCAATAACATGACAAGCTGCCTTAACTTCAACAGAGAACAAAATTGATTGGTGTCCTTGTATAACAAAAAATATAATTTGCAAATGGCTGTGGTGTAATAGGACTAAAACACAAAAGCACATGCTGTTATGGGAAAGTAATCCACTTCAGGATGGTAAGTCACTCCATCCTGTTGTTGATTATCTTGCCGTAGCAGCATGCCTCTCCTGTTTTACTCCTTACTTAATGTAACCAAGAAGCACATTTGGATGATGCATGGCTTAATCAGCACAGAAAACTTAGGTTTGGATTATGAAGAAGTACATAAGTAATAACTGGCATAAAGGGAAACTAGCCATCTTGGATAGCTGACTATGCCCAGGTGCTTTGTGAGTCAGTGTGTGTAGGACTTGATGCTTTTCTGTACAGGTTCTTGTAGATTTTGCCAAGACTGTCCTCAAACACAGCTCTGTGGGACTTCCCGGTGTATTTGGCAGCTTTATTGGTCCAGAATGTTCCGTTATCTAAATGAACAGATGGCTCTTCAGGAATAACCCTGCAACATGGAAGCACACAAGTTACGTTCTGCATATAACCTTAGACAAGCAGTTAGGATATATATGGTTACATGATAGATGTATTAGGTGATAGATGATTTATGATTACATAACTACTTCACATTATGGAATTTAACAGACCTGCCAAAAGAATCCCAAGAATATGTAGATAAACTACATTTCCCAGGCTCACCTGTACAGACATGAGCAGAGGCTGTATCACGTGCATATTTTTATTCATAAATAGACACCGTTTTTTGGAGTAATTTGAGTGCACAGACTTCTGTGAGCAGCCTGTTTGCTAGTGCATCTTAACACCTGCTCACTCCTGTGCCATACATGCATCAGTGTTTCCTATAAAGCATGACCTCGTTTTTACACACATTAGCATTTTCTACTCTTTTGTTAGGTCAGCTAATGTGAGAAATGTATTCATATGTCCTTAGTTAAACATCGTTATGAAGGAAACTTAGTTTTAGTTTCCCCAACATTAGGTAATACACTTCCCTCAGTCCTTTTATGGCTGCACCATTTTGTTTATAAGATTAATTATAACTTGGTTTGTGCCACTCTGCCTGGCTTCTCACTTTGGAAAGTTACGCTTTGACAAAATTATGCAGTGGCAACGCCACTGTAGAAGTTTTAGCATGTGCCTGTGATAAATTCCTGGTGATAAATATCTCACCCATAAGTGTGAACATCATAAGGTATAAATGTATCGTGCTCCACCAAAAGTTCACAGAGTTTATAAAATATTCACAACTTTCAACTTTCTTTCTACAGCTTCATCAATGGGAGTTTTCTCATTCATTTTATAATAATGAGCAAGCATGAGCCAAAAGAAAGAAACATCAGAAGAATTCTCTTGGTCAGGCCTTGTGCCAGGTTCTTTGGCTATTGTTCTACACAAATCTTTAGATTATTCACCAAATGTTCTACATTAAACTATTAATTTATCTAGACCACATTTCGTTCCTGACTGAACTAAGAGCGATGGGTGTAAAAAGTACAAAAGTAAAACATTCCTTATCGTTTATACTGTATATTTTTCATGGTATGTCATCAAAGGGTCCTACAGCAGAAGCATTAATCACATTAATAACTAAGGGCTTATTATATTCTTCCAAAAACAATTTGTCCTTGATATTTTGCTACATTTTCTATTGGCTATTTTCCTCAATATACTGCTATACTTGAACATTAATCAGGAATGTTGTATTTGCTACATTTAAATGTGAACATGAACAACTTCACTGATGCTCCTCATCTCTGAGTCACTGTGTATCTGCTTGGTGACTCAGTCTGGAGGTGCAACCTGCTCTAAGCAGGATAAGTAGTGCTTAAATATTTTGGAGCTATTTATTTTATTTTAAGTTATACATGTGAAATATAGAAGATATTTAACTGTATACATTTCTGTAAATCGAACCATTCAAGTGTATAGTAATAGTGTTATTTACATTTCTTTTCATTTCATAGGAGAGATACACCAATCAGCCATAACATTAAAATCACCTCCTTGTATCTACACTTTTTGTCAATTTTATCAGCTCCACTGACCATACAGGTGCACTCAGTGGTCAGGTAGGCGTGTCTAATAGTGGATAGTGAGTTGACACAGTGACACAAACTTCAGCAGCACTGCAGCACCCAAATAATACCTGCTCTGTGGTGGTCCTGACCATTGAAGAACAGCATAAAAGTGGGCTAACAAAGTCTGCAGAAAACCAGATGGACTACATTAACTGTAAAACTACAAACTATGGTCAGTGGAGCTGATAAAATGGACAAAGAGTGTAGATACAAGCAGAAGGTTTCAATGTTATGGCTGTTCGGTGTATATATGGCTTTATTATGCTTTGGGGTGTGTATATCAATATAACATTCTTCTGACCGATCACTTTTATCATGTAATGAAACATTTCTATGCTGATGGGAGTGCTCGCTTCCAGGATGACAACAGCGCAAAGGGGTTACTAAAGACTTTGATGAGTATTGAAATGATTTGAATATGTTATGGCCTTTGCAGACACCAGATCTCAATCTAATTTAAGACCTGTGTGAGATTTTGGACTGACATGTTAACGCTCTCCAGTGCCATCACCAATGCTGCATCCGAAATTGGGTTCTGGATACTGGGTACTATGCACTACGCACTTATGTACTATGACAAACTTGGTACTATTTAAAAAAAATGATGGAACTTTCAGAGACACCTCAACATCATATCTGAAAGTTAACACTTTATTTAGGTAGGTACATTAGATTATTTAATAATTTCTATAAAGATTCAGGGTATTAACCATTCTGGAAGTACTATTTGGGTATACTACTTAATATGAGAGAATATCTTTTGGAAGACTGGTGCTCCCTCCCTCTAGGAGAGTTCCAGAGACTTGCAGAATCAATGCCAGTGTTCAATGAAGCTGTTCTGGCAGAATGTGGTGGCCCAACACTTTACTAAGGCTCTTGGTTTTCCTTTATTTTGTCACCTGTCTGTATGTATAAATTTAACAGAAATCTCTATGTTTTGTTATAAAGCTTGTAAAGTTGAAGTATTTGGCAGTGTGCTGGTATTTTGAGTGACGTGTGTGTGCACCTGTGTGCTTGCAGCTGGCTGTGATGCAGTGAATCATGGCACACGGCACCAGCTTCATTCCGACCAAATTCTCCTTCTTCACTCTGCTCCTCCTTCACACACACACACACAGTGAATATAATAAATTCCCTTCCACAGTGTTTATGACTAACTTTTTCAATGGTAAACAGGATTACAATATGCAAAAGTGTGGTCATTAAGTTTGTGGTCATTAACTTTAAAAAGAAGAAGAAGAAACTTTCCCATTTCACAATCGCAGCATGCATGCCTGACAACGTAGATCTTTTTATAATAAATCCTCCTTTTTTCCTCTTTTTAATTTGGAGTGCATTACATACACACTATTTAATTCTTCAGCTTGGCAAACGCAGTTGCTCACACTAACTTTTCCTATCTGAAAAGAAGAGCATATAAAGACAATATTCCAGCTGCAGAGTCCTTTCCCAGTGAAGTTTATTAGACACACACACACACACACTCAGAGATCACATTATGTTTCTTAAAATAAAGGAGGATTTCAGAATAATTAGCACGTCTTTGCTTTGATTTTGTCACCAATGTGTTGCAGTGACTAAAATGTGGGAGGCATTTTAACAACACTTTTCAAGCCATACAAGAGATTTCTGGGTATAAATACATGAATACATCAATGACTGCACCAGACAATTACTATATTCATTTGTGAGGAAAATGTTCTTCTCCTTCTATCATTTCATTATTGGATGAAATTTAATTCACTGCTTTATTTAATTAGATATTAATTATTTCATTTCGACTGAATCTTCCTTAATGAGGCATATTCACTATTCCAGCTGTTAGCACAACTTCATTATTGAATCATTATTTATACTGTCATGGTAAACCCACAACAGTTTAGCTTGCAGCTTACTTAGGGATCTTATCTGATACTTACAAAAGAGAGCTTGCGGGGAGTGGCATGAGTGCGCAAAATCTTCTGAACTCGTCTGTGGATCTCTTGCCCTTGGGAGGCACTGGATGGGCTTTGAAACCTACACGGAAAAGACATGTTCACTGAATCTTTAGTCCCCGCAGCCAGAGAAGTAAAATGAAGTGATTCAGCACAATGTCCATGTAAAATTAAACAAAAAGAACAAAAAAACCCCAAGATTAATATTAAGGATGCCCTGAGTAATCCTCAGTGTCTACTCTCTTTTATGTCTAAAATGCAATACCATGTTAGAACACTAGTCTGTGCTGTGTCCCTTAGAGTGGGCCAAAACTGTAAAAACAATACAGAGCACACCAGCACCAAGCCTAACTCGGTGAGGACCTGTGAAGAAAGTACACATGCACAAAAGAAACAAATTATAACAGTTGATTAAGCAACATTAAAAACCTGTATATCTTAAAAACCGTATGTGAGCGAGAGAGAATAATATAAAATGCATAACGGCTCACTTGAGACTGTGACGAGGTATAAATGAATAAAGTAGACTTAATTTATAGCTACTAAGAAACATCTGACAATTTCATGCTTTGTAAAAGACTGCTTTTAAGGCAGGTGCTAGACTGTCAGAAAAAGGATGTTTAATTATATTTTAAGGGGTCACTGGATAATTAGGGGTTCTGAGCTCCCAAAAATATTTTTATACTTAGAACTAACAGGGAAACAGTGGAATGACCACAGTACATTTCTGCATATGGAGAGTGTAGGCCAAGAGCACTGTCTGTATACTTTAAGTGAAGTATTGACCTACTGTGCTTGCACACATGAGCATGTCCATCCATGCAGTGAAACACACATCGTCCAGGGCACCTGGGGAGCAGTTGGTGTTAGTTGTGTCTTGTCAGTTGTGGGAATCGAACTGGGGACCTTACGGTCACAGACAAGACAGGAATTGAAAGAAAGATGGGAACTGAAGAAAGAAAGAAAAGGAAAAAGAAAAAAGACAGAAAAACAAAACAGGAATTGACAAGAACTCAACAAAGAAAGAAACAAAGAAAGAAATAAAGAAAGGAACTGGTGAAAGACAAGAAGAAAGAACAAGAAAGAAAGAAAGAGAAGAAAGAAAGAAGGAAAGAAACTAAAGAAAGAAAGAAACTGAAAAAAGAAAGAAAGGAGGGAACTGAAGAAAGACAGGAAGAAAGAAAGAAAGAATGAATCTGAAGAAAGAAAAAAGAAAGAAAGAAGGGAACTGAAGAAAGACAGGAATTGAAGAAAGAAAGAAAGAAAGAAAGAAAGGAACTGAAGAAGAGACAGACAGACAGACAGACTTGCGGGAGCAGTGGTACAGAGGAGAGCTTGTGGTTAATGAACCTAATCCAGGCTGTGCTTCAGACGGTTAGCTTGGCCAGACGATTAGCACAGGAGAAGCTGCTGCTCTGAGGACAGACTGAACTTCACAAGGCATCATTTCATTTCCCATCAAAGACGTCCAAAAGACGTGCTCGCTCTCTGATTGTGTGAATCTGCCCAGCCGGCCTTAATCTGCAGCCTTCCGACTCTGGTCATGCTTTCAATCTAGACAAAAGTGTCATACATTTCCTAATATTTACTCTACAATTTACTCTCCGATATAAAATTGTCTATTGATTTAAAATGTTTGCTCCTGTCTCTGCAGGATTAAAAAAGCAATAGAGACAGGCAAGCAAACAAACATTTGTCGGTTTAGCAGGCTGTTGTTCAGATCAATGACAAGGGTCTCTCAGAATTTATTAAACTGTGCGTTGGGTCAGAAGCATTAGATCTCAGTGAAACACAAATCAATACCCTTTCCCCTTGTTTTCTCAGGAATATTTGTCTTTTTCTTTTAAATAATGAACCAAAACATGTGGGCATCAGATTTCATCATTTAAGGCGGAGGACTATATTCATCTCACACATGGGCGCACAAGATTATAATATAGATCATTCAATTTGTTTTTTAACCTCCACATTTCATCATTATATATCATTTGAAAATCATGGGGAGGCACTTGTAGGGTCGACCATTCAATATATCCTGTCTGTATGTAGCCTAAAGATAGAAGTATAAAAATGTCTACTTATCTCACATATCTTACATACATTAATATCTGCATGAGATCACCTTATATATTATTATATCTTAGGTTCATACAAATCAATGAGAGTAGAATAACAAACTAATGATTAAGCTAATAATCATCACTTCTGTGCAGTTTTTAAATCCGTCCTCAACGGCCACTAAAACAACCGCACTATTACAGACTATTACCTGCTCTAACAGAGCAGTATTGTGCTGTGAAGCGAAACAGTAAAAGCCCTGAATCTGTCCCGAGGAGAATTTACAAAACCTGCAGTTTGGTTTGTGTGTGAATCTGACTTTCTTCTCACCTTTCTCTGAGTGTGGATCGGCTGAGCAGTGGACTCCTGAGGCTGGTGGACACAGGGGTGGACTGATAAGCAGGGCTTTTTCTGTGAGAGGGACTCCTGGGGAACGGCGTGGACTTCACCCCAGGGGATACAGGACACACACTCGGAGAATGACTTCTTACCTGAAATCATGAGTTTCATTAACCTATATAGACTGAATATGTGCTTTAATTGGTTATTGATTATTTGTATCGTACAGAATGGCAGAGAAAAAAAAATCCTTTATGATCAACAATGGCAACTACTAATGAGCATAGAAAATAAAAATTAACTTCCATCTTGGTCATTGCCATAACACTATATATAATATACCATGTATATATGAGGTCTGTCTGGAACGTAATGAGAATGCTTCTGCTGTTCTTGAAATCGGCAACTGTGAGGGTGGTGAGTCTCAGCAACGGCTCTATGGATGTTCTTTACTCTGCCAAAATGGCAGTCTTTCAAATGTGTTTTAATCTTGGCCTTCTGGTACCAATTCTTGATGGATGATCCCTTGAGAATCAAAAAAGATGCTGAACAGTGACTTGATTTTTGATTTTTGACACCCATGATACATCCGTGATCAGAAATTGGGCTGTCTTGTTAAATGATCCAACATTTGCTCCTAACTCGTTTGCATTGTTCCAGTGAAGATGCACTTCAGGAGGGTTTCACAAAAACAAATGTCTGGGCAATGCAAAGGCTGGAATGCAACTGAAAAAGGTCCTACTGTTTACATGAGATCCCACTCTAACCGACTTTGAATCTCAATCCCCATGCAGCACGGGAATTTCATTCTCATTACTTTCTGGACAGACCTCTTTGTATGCATGTACACACTCAAACACTCAGTCATTTTATACCCTTGGAATATACACACTCAAACACACAAACATATCCCTGGAAAATTGCTTTAAAAACATTGTGGGACTGTTCAGTGCAGTGTGAGAAACTCACAGATGTCTGGTGGAAGGTGTTGCTCTTAGGTGAAGACTGCAGAGCTGAAGATGATGATGGAGATTCAATTAGTGAAGAGTTGGGGCTACAAGGAACCTGCACACAGAATGCAATCAGCTTTCTCTTCCCTTTTTAACAGGAAAAAGCAATCTCTAGAAGTTTAGCACGAGAGCAGAAAAAAAACTGACAGTAGACTTATTTATTCAGTTGAATTTGCCTTTCATTTAAGAACTATTGACTTTTTTGAAAAGGTTAATGCAAGGAGAAAAACTCTCCGAAACAGAGTGAGCTCATTTCATCCAGCTGACACACTTCAGGTGCCTCTGTGCCATTTCACCTGGCAGTGATACTGCAATTAAACAGCCTACAAGAATTCAGACTTTTAGACAAACAAGTATTCTTACTTTAAAAACATAAATGTTAAATATTCCTTTTATTTTATTAATGGTGGTTTGACTCTAAAGTTATGCGAGTTAATTGTTGCCTCAGGATTTACTCAGAAATTGCTAGGCACTATATTTTCAAAGGTTCAAGAATGGAAAATGCCATGCTGATATGACATGTCTTAGATCCGAATCTCACCTTTCACAGCATGACAGCTTTGATATTTACACCTCAGGACTTGTTTGGGTAGTGAAAACACTAAGAAGGAAACAGGAGGGGAGCTTTTCCTGCGCTTTACTCATAAAAGAGGCTGGCCGACTGAGCCGAAGACGTGGTCGAGACTGCAATTTAAATTACTCAGCAGCACTTCCCTTTAAACCTTTGACAAACTAATCATAAGTTACATTCCAAAAAATTATGAGTCCAACACATAATTAAGGTTACTAGAGGCAAATAAAAAAGTGTCTGTATGAGTACAGAAGTGCATTTTGTTGTGGATAAAAGTATTTAAAAAAAAAAAAAAAAAAAAAAAAAAAAAAAAAAAAAAAAAAAAAAGATAAACATGTTGACATTAACTTTCCAAACACTGAAGTGCTATGGAAGAATAGCATGTACTCCTTACCACAAAAGGCGGCTGAGGGGCTGTGTCTTTCTTAAAGGTGTAGGGTCCGAGCTGGAGGTGCTGGAGGCGCTGCGTGGCATCTTCAGTGAGTTGGCACATCCTTCGGTGAGTGTATGGTGACGGACAGCGGCTCCGTGATGCTACGGTAGGCCTCTGGTATCCACATGGTTCTGTGGCAGCCGGTTTTGACTTTCTTGCTCTTACACGAAAGGTCTTAGAGGCTGAAGCTCCACGTGGCTAGAAAGGAAAATAAAAATATTTTTTAATATAATTATAAGCAACATTCCTCTAAACCATGCTCTTGATTGGTCAGAAGGTGTTGATTAGTTTTCTATAACTGCTGCACTCATAGTAGTCCTGGCTGTTACTTAAATAGCTGGTTGATATTAATGCACTCATTCGTATACCTTGTTGTTTCTATAGTAACATAGTATCTCTTTTATGGTGACTAATGGTTTGCTAATAAATGTCAAAAACGTGTTGTTATGGAACAAAGAAAAATGCACAGTAGTTGAAATGGTAAAGCTTTCTGTATGCAGATGTTTATTTAACGTTTATGAGGAGAGGCTCCAGCGTCAGTGCAAGTAAGGGCGAGTCTTCAGACAGGGGGTTTTGTGTTTGCCAGATACTCTAGAACATGACAAGCTGCAATTTCTTTTGCCTTATTAACTTCAACAGAGAGAAACAAGATCCCGGGAAGGGAACAACTGTTTGTAGCTGCTATAATGTAAAAGATAACAGGAATTGACTTGTCTCGCAAAGTGGCGCAATATATCTTTGGCAAACTGCTGTGGAATGAAAGGAAAAGTTCTTTGACATATGCAGTTCAACACGGTACAGTCTTCACCCCATCCTGCCACTGATTATTTTCTATTTTAACAGCATACCCCAATATGTTTCACTTTCTCCTTACATATAAAAGAAACACTTCATCACATTGCCTGTGTAAACTGAATGCTGAAATGTGTCACTAATAAGCCAAAGAGAAATAAATGTTCTTGCACTCTTCCGTGAAAGAGCTGTCTGACATTTCTACAAACTGCATGTTGATAACACACCAAAACACAACACCCAGCTCAATCCAAACACATGTAACCTAATTAACTAAACCTAAACTAAACCTGCTCTTGGTTCCAATCTCACCTTTGTAGGAAAATTACTTCAATAACTTTAATCTCAGCTAACATAATTCTGAGCTCCAATAACTGGCTTCCTGTGGGCACTGCTTAGATAAATACATTTTTAAAAATGTTAATTGCATTTGATGGTCGGTTTCAGACTAATATGATAATGGCATTACATGGATGTAAAAAAAAAAAAAAAAAAAAAAAAAAAAAAAAAAATAAAATTAAAATGATAATTGGAACATCCTGGCATATTAAGCCATTTTTAAAAAGCAGAGAAAAAAATAAATCCTGACAGAGATTGCCATTTAAAGGGAACAGATCTAATGGAATTAAAGTCGCCTTTTCCTCCCTGCATAGGAATAGGAGCTGTATTCTCCTTTCATTCTTTCTGGTTTGGTTTTTTCTTCTGTTCGTGAAGGCACAAAGAGCTCGCTTTAATGCACGAGTCGTGCTTGTCTGATGTGATTAGTGGCTTTTCTGGTGTTGGTAACAGAAGATAAAGCCGGATGTCCTTGAAACAACAAAGCCAGCACCGAGAGTAGCTTATTAAAGCAGAAACAAGCTCTGTTCAAATGAACTGCATGCAAATTGCAGAAAAAAAACCATTTAAGAGCATGCCATTTCAAGTCCAAACCAAAAGCCTCAAAAGGAAACACTTGCACATAAACTGATCCAGAGAACATGACAACAGTAGAACCAGACTAGACGAGAGAATTTAATGGACAGGAAAAGAGAACAGGAGTCTGTTATAAATCACAGTCTAGTATAGTGGCAGCATGAGAGAAATCTGTGCAGAAAAAAACTTAAAAAGATAGTCAGAAAAAATACATCAGTCCCTATTTATAGTTGCAAGAAATTCCTGCCAGCTAATCCATTCATATCTATTATTCGTGCCTTGCAATTCCTCTCTGTAGTCTCCAGTATTCAAGACATGAAACCAGACATTTTTTTCTGGTAGTGCACATAAATGGATAAGCACTTCACTCTGATGCCATCTCCCAAAGCACTGCTCAAGGATATTACAACCCACTACAATGAGAGACACTAATAGCATCATAAACACAACAGAAACGTTCGAGATATAGTATATTTTTTCCATCTGAGACATTAAAATGTAAATTTTACACTGTTGTGTTCAATGTGCCTTTCAGGAGACACTGCCACTACAAACCTAAAGGAGAATTTTGACCACTTTATAAAACATAACAAATAAAATGGCCAGTATTAAGGGGCCAAACATAAGTTTCATCAGTGAAGCTCTCTGTAATTATCTACACAGAAATATACCATCTTTAAAAGTGCTTTTAAAACCATTGGGATGTCAGGACCTAAAGGGATGATGTATATATAAATACGTAGGGGGAAGATAATTAGTTGATTGGCAGGGCTATTCTGTGTACGTCACCATATAATTCTGTAAATGTTTCTTAAAAGCCACTTTTCTCTTTTCTTTCTTTCAGCATGGCATTTTAAATCGAAAAGGTTTACAATAAAGATATCACCAGAATATGATATATTCTTTTCAAGGTTATCTGTTATTTATCTGGTTTCCAGTTTTGTAAAGACAATTATTATATATTATATTTATATATATATATCTTTGTGTGTTTTTTTTGACTGCAATGTAGGTGATTCAGGCTTAACTGTTACAATATTATCTTTATGCTCACAAAAGTCTCTATAGCAAGAGCAAATACTACCCTGTGGGTCAAATCTGGCCATCTGAACAATACTATTAGTCACTGGGCTTCTGAGTAAAAGCAACAGAAAGTAGAAATCTGGTCTGAATCCTGATGAAGCCATAACCAAGCAGGCAAAAAAAATAAAAATGAAATAAAAACTGGCCACGATTGCTGGCTGCAATAGATGGCATACACTCTCCCCTGTCAATCACAGTGACACTGTAGCCAATTGCATGTGTCTGTCAATTTCAATTTTATTTATATAGTGAATTTAACAATAGATGTTGGCCCTAAGAGGCTTTACAGAGATAAATCAGCTCACGTATGTGGAAGAGGGCAGATTTCACTTGCTTCCCTCCAAGTGTGTTATATTGCCCTGTGATGCAGCATGAGCAGCAGATTAAAAAAAGATGCACTCGGCTGGCTTCATGTGTCTCGGAGGAAACAAGTAATGGCCTTCACCCTGCCCAACAGAGCTGAACAGTCTGGTTCTGAAAGTGAAACTCTTATTCATAATTGCCGTAGGGATTTTGATTTTTAGCCATAAAACTTTAACTGCCCAACATAGACTTACCACGAGCTACCAGATCGTGAGGCGTCGCTATATGATCTTATTCTAGCCACAAATCAATCTGGTTTCAACTTTGTTTTTAAAGAAATCACATTTTATCCCTCCATTCCTCATAAAGAATTACATTACCCACAGTTCTTGAAGCGAGTTCTGCCAATCAGAGATGTCAATGTTACATGGAGATTTATGTACACGAAAACTACAATATTTACAATTATAAAAAATAAACAAAAAACAAACAAACAAATAAAACACCTATATAAACAGAACACACTAGAGAGAAAATTAGAGCTTAAAATTCTATATACGTATTTTTCAAAATGTCTTTGGAGAAAATCAATGGGATTCTTACTTCCAGAACCAGAGCCTCTAAAAAAGTGTTCAGCTCTATAGGTAGCTTTTTGATGATAGTGGAGAGCTGGCTCGTACCTGGGAATTGAAGTTTTCCATAGTGGCAAACTTTTCAGGACATTGTACTTGGAATGTTCTGGTTTCTTGGTAAGATAACAAGATGCTTTTTTTGTTTCACAGACATTTTACATCATTAACTATAGCTGTACTTTGCCATTTCCTCAATTTTCTCCCTAATTTGGTCACGACCAATTCCCATCCATCAGGATTACTCCCATATCATATGACAGCTACAAATCGGCTTCGGTGATGCCAGCCACCACATCCTTTCGAGCTGCTGCTCATGTAACACACACAGAGGAAAGTGTTTCTGTCCGCCTTTGCATGCACGAGCCCATGACTGGCTAGTCTGGCTGTACGAAATAGAATGCTAATTAATAAAGAACAAATTGTAATTGGTGGCAAACAGTTGTGGTAAGGGAATGCTTTAATGTTTGTTTCATGGGCATTCTACATCATTAACTAACTGCAGCTGGTTAAGAAGTATGAGGGTCTTTAATAAAGAACAATTTGTAATTGTTGGCAAATTGTCATGGTAAGAGGAATGAAACACTTCAGGACATGTTATTATAATAATCAACTTTGCATCAGGTCGTTTAGTTGATATTCCTCTAGCTCTGTCTATTTCTCAACAAAATGTTCATTCTAACCGCCTGGTGTATTCAGGCGTCATGTCTCACGGGCTTGCTGTAATTAACTGCAATACCAAAAATGCTTAATGTTGTGGTTAAACAAACATTAACAGGCAAGCATATGAGTCGGCTATTCAAATATCTCTTGTATTTGAAAGGTGTAAGAATTATAGGCAATCAGCACTGAATAAAGCTGGCTTGACTCCACACTCAGTTTCTAATCCCTGCTCCATGACATCAGTATATCATGGAATGTGATTATGATTTGGCACAAACGCTGAACTTGTGCAAGATAGTGTGAAAAGTGAAGAAAGAAACACAACTCACCGAGATGGCTGCCTGGCTACTTTTCATATCACACTCCTCAATAACAGACATGGTTGAAAATTCCACTTTGGGTGAAATCCCCTGAGGGTAAGAGATGAAAAGACAAAAAAAAAGAAGGAAAGACAGAAAGAAAGCAAATAAGAAACTTTTAAAATCATGAAAAAGAAAGTCAATAGAGGAAGATAATGACACTCTTGGCAGATCAATTTACCCAAACAATCTATGTCCTGAAGCAAATAGCAGGAAAATGGCACTGGCTTTTATGATGCGTCTGAGATATCACAGCACAGTGAGGGGATGAGATACACACCGGGAACGAGGCAGATTTCTTCATGAGAACTTCTCTGTCTGAACCTGGGGTTTGGCGATTCGGGCTTAGGTCTGGATAAAGGAAGTCTCTGGTGTTCTCCACATATATGGCCAGAATTTCACCCTCTGTGTCATCAGTCAAGAAAGACATACAGTTCCCACTTTAGTACAAGAAGTGCTTCCATGATAGCTCTTTACTGAAGCGAGAGCCGATAAAACAGCCCTTTCGTGCGAACTTCTTAAACATATTTTATAAAAATGTACTATATATAATGGTACAATCAATATAGCTTCACCAAGGTAGAATTTTAACTCAAAAAGACTGACATTCTTCAGACAGTTTTCAGTGCAGGTGCAGACACAGAACAGCAGTTAACACTTGCAGATACCAGAGACTGATATATATCACAGGCAGGATTGCTTCCTTAATCATTTGCTGTATTTTTTTTTTTTAAGCACAAAACCTTGGATGCTTAAATTCAATTCAATTCAAATGTATTTATAAAGCGCTTTTAACAATGGGCATGGTCTCAAAGCAGCTTTACAAAGACATAAAATTAAGACATAGGTTATGTTAGGTTATAGGTTATAGGTTATGTTGCTAACTGTTAAAGTTAAGCAGTCGATCTAAAGTTAGGATGAAGCTGATGTGTAATTCTGATGTGCAGCCATCAATCTGGAAACAGATGATCCTTACCTGGGGGAACAAGCTGGATGAGCTCCAAACAGGTTGTATCATCTAAAGAGAAAACAAAAGCGTGTATGAGTGTTTATTAGTTTATTGATCTGGTGTGTATGAAGAGAAAAAAGTGGGGGGGGACTGAACATGGCCCCGCATAGCTCTTACTCTCCAGACGATCAGCTATATCACCCGGGTCAAATGCTCCTGAGAAGGTCTGATGAAGAGACAGACAGAGAGACAGAGTGACAGACAGAAATCCTGCAGTTATAATTCAGTGGACTGCCTCTTTTATTTATTGTCTTAGGATTAAATTCGGAGCCTGCTTTTGTACTGTAAGCTTATTTTTTACTGTGGATATCATTTTCCTGTATTACCCATAATGCCTGCCTGTATGCCTCCCTGCTGATAGTGGTGCCAGTGGGATTTAACCCTTGCTTCATCTCTATCTAAAGAGAACTGAGCAGCAGCACCTTAATCCTTTAGTCTTTGCAGTGCTCTCATGCACACTCTGTACACTCTGCTCAGAAAGACAGGATCCAAAACTATGCTAATATCACCACCACTGGTGCCATCATGCTTGTGAATAAGTAACTCTGCCATAACTCAGCACAGCTGTGAGCACTACTACGGCTTCTACAAGGATTTCTCATTAATAAGACAGTGAACTGCTCTGGTAAAAAGTGAGTGATAAAAGAATCTCGCTTTTTTCGCATGTTACTTGAGGCAGTGGGCGGCACGGTGGCGCAGTGGATAGCGCTGTCGCCTCACAGCAAGAAGGACCCGGGTTCGATCCCCGGGTGGGG
>JAOTRJ010000033.1:6406083-6416347 GCA_028564905.1 Leptodoras praelongus | reverse complement strand
ATTCAGAGAATCTGGAGAAATCTCTGTGCAAAGCCGAGGGTCAATATTGGATGCTAGTGATCTTTGGGCCCTCAGGCCGCTCTGCATCAAAAACAGACATGCTTCTGTACAGGAAATCACTGCATGGGCTCTGGAACACGTCCATGAATCATGTGAGCACAGTTCACTGTGCAATCCACAAACTTAAGTTAAAGCTATATCGTGCAAAGAAGAAGCCATATGTCAACACGCATATAATACCAGTAACACCATCGACTTCTCTGGGCCAAAGGTCATCAGTATCCTGTGGACTAAAGAGGAAAGGGACCATCCAGCTTGTTCTCAGCGCACAGATCAGAAGCCTGCATCTCTGATGGTATGGGGTTGCATTAGTGCCTATGGCAAGGGCAGCTTACGTCTCTTTCAGGGAAGACAAGAGAGAAGATATTTCAGCAAGACAACGCTAAACCATATACTGCATCCATCACAACAGCATGGCAGTAGAAGAGTCCACGTGTTGAACTGGCCTGTTTGCAGCCCAGACCTTTCACCAATAAAACATCTGGCGAATCATGATATGAACAATCCAGCAAAGAAGACCCAGGACTGTTGAGCAGCTAGAATCCTACATCAGACAAGAATGGGACAATGTTCCTCTCCCAAACTCCAGCAGCTGGTCTCCTCAATTCCCAGACGTTTACAGACTGTTGTTCAAAGAAGCAGGTGTACTACACAATGGTAAACATGACCCCGTCCCAACTCTTTTGAGATTCTTTGCTGCCATGTAATAAAAAATGAACAAATATTTTTCATGAAATGGTAAAATGTCTCACTTTCAACATCCAACATGTGTTCTGTGTTCTACTGTGAATAAAATATGGGCTTATGAGATTTGCAAATCATTCCATTCTGTTTTTATTTACATTTTACACAATGTCCCAACTGTTTTGGAATTGGGGTTGTATATAGAGTGGATCGATCTAAATTTAAGTTATCCAAATTCTATCCCAGTGATATCAGTGATCAATGTGGTAAATCCAATGCCTCACTTTGTAACTTAAATCATATCTGTTCCTCCATACTCACAATCTGGACCAGCTATTCCGAGATCAAGGCAAAAGTTTTAAGGATAGAAGTCAAAATTAATTCCTCTTTAGCAATTTTTGTTTTCTGTACTGATTTACCCTCGCTCCCTAGTGTTCAATCCGACGTTTTGGCATGGCTGTATACTCCTGTTAGGGAAATCCTCAAAACCCCCATCAGTTTCAATGTGGCTCCATGATGTAATAAAATTAAATACATTTTCAAAGGAAACACTTTTTGCATCATAATTGGGGTTATCAAGTGGAATTAAAATGTAAAAAAAAAAATTATTTTTTTTTTAGTTTTATAAAACTAAATTTTAGTTATTTTTTAGATATTTTTACTTGGTTCCTCAATAAAAGAAAATATAATAATTTAAAAACAATTGAAAAACTGACATGCGTAACAAAAAGTTATTCTGCAATCAAGAAATAATTGTAGCAAATGTAGAAAGTGTGACACCGCTCTGAGAAACACTAAGATGATAAACTGGGACAGATATGTAATCACCTTTGGATGTCAGATGGCTGTTTATGTGCTGATATGACATGCCAGACTCCACAGTTATCTGATTGATATAAAACCTCTGAAAGAAAAAAAACCTAAAAGGTAACAGGTATAATATCCTTTTGTTTTATTTCTGCAAGCAGTCAAATCCCAGTGTCCAGGACAGTGCATATGGCTAAAATCGTACTATGCCAATCTGTAAATGTGAAAATAGTCCTTCTTTCACACAATCTGTAATTTGTTTTACACCAAGCAACATGTGTTTTGCAAAACAACCTAGTTCTAAACATTAATACGTGGTGCCATTGCCTGCGGTTTCCTACCCCGTGTTTAAAAATCTGGACACGCCAGTGCATGTGGAATATGCACACACAATCTTGCACAACCTCCTCTGCAAAATAGGACAGTGAAGATTAAATGATCTCTCTATCTACGTTCCTCTCCGATTCATTATGGCACCACTGTATTATTCATAATCATTTAAATTTCCAAACATAATATAACAGTTTATCAGCTAAATAAAAGAAAAGGTGGAAAACAAGGCTGCTCATGCCCTTGATTACCAGAGACAACTTGGCATCTGTCTTTGATCTACACCATTTTGGCTCTCAGAAGCAGCAGTTTCTTCATCTTCCCCTTGCTCGCTGTAAGCCCAGACAGCCACTGCAGTGTGTGGCATCATCTGGGGCTCCATCCTTCATCCAGTGGGCTGATGGGAACTCTCATCAGGACTCCGATGCCTGCCTTCATAGCCCATCTGTCCAGGAATGCAACCTCTGCAGCCCTCCGAAAACAACAAGCGCTATTTTTGGGTGCCAGAAAAAAAGGAGGCCATGACATCATGTGGTCTGATAACATGCCTGATGCATTTATATATGAACCCAGGATAAAAGAGACACCCAGATTTGTGTCATTTCTTGGTCCGAAGGCTATGGCTTTAGTGTTTGGCTGTCTGGCATTAGTCAAAAAAAAACTATGCCAAAGCCTTCCCATTATCCTTGGCATTTTTTTGCTGTGACCTCAGAAAAAGTTTTGTGTTTCCCCTTGATCAACAGAAACTCCTGCAATCTGTGTTTGTGTGTGTACGTCTGCTCTCAGCGGCAACAGAAATAGCCCAGTAGCCTGCCGAGTGCAGATGGCCTCTCAGCTTGTGATGTCACATCATGCACATCCGCACCAGAACTCGGGTGATGGACGGCCCAATGTGGTAGACGAGAAGACTTCATCAGTATCACAGCTGCAAGCAAGACCCTCCTGAGCTTGGACTGGCTGCTGGAAGTGGGCCAATGGCATCCTGGGCCACGCCTATGGGGCAATAGCTGTTGAGAAGTCACGAAGCAACGGAAGTTTCCAAAATATTCACTGTCCCGGCAGGACATGAGGTGAGAGGTGTTGCATAATCACAGAACAGGATGGCTAGGCTTCCTGGCATGGGTCTAAAAAAGCACACAGTGGAGCGGAGGCTTGTGCGTCATCGAGTAGCCCTGGGAATCACCTTTAACAAACAGGCCAGAGAAGGGCAAAGATCTTGTTTGTGACAGGAAGGGAAAGATATGATACATGACAAAGGTAGCATGTGTTTATAACAAAAGGATAAAGATCTGCATTGTGAGCATGAGCCTCTATTCATAGACATTATCTAGAGAGATACCCCAAGGGGACCATGTCTTTAGTCATTCATTTATGCAGTTAAAAATACCCAGGTTTCTTCTCTATGTCACATGAATACAAATTAAAACGACATTGTTTTTAAAACAGGACAATGTGCTTTATAATCTATTGTAATATAATTAAACTACAGGTACCAGCTCTTTTGACTGAATAGCTGTTCTGTGATGAAGGACAAAAGTGTACAGAATAGCAGTAAAGGCCCTGATGTCACTGATGCATTTGCTGTTCTTAATATTATGTACACACTCTTCCCAAATCGATTTGGCATCTTTGTCGGAACTCAAGGACGCACCTCCAATGGGGCTGATGAGACGTGAGGGAGACTTGGTTGGCAAATGATTTGTTTACCGGGTTGTTTATCCGCACCGACCCACCATACAGACAGACGGACAATGATGCCCCAGTGACAAGGAACAAGACACCGTGGTCTTTAACCGACCGTTGGCTAACAAGCAGACAAATTAAGGCAATCAGCACCATCAATACAGCAGAGTGACAGGCTTGTCACCAGGGTGTCACAAACAGCCAATTAACAATGCTAATTAAAACAGCAAACAGGGGGACACAAAGGGAGCCGGCATTGTCCCCCTGCAGCTCCTATTCACAGTCTGATGTGCCTCTCTAATGCAGGACAAATGAGTGCTCTTCAGCACCAGAGCTATTCATTTGAACGTGCGTATTTGCATTTCATATCTCATTTCGTTGGTGAGTCTTTTCACCTACATATTGACTGACATATTGACATATTGACTGTACACATCTGTTCATACAAACACAGACACTACTACTATTATAGCTACACAGAGTGGCCTGTTGTAATGTTAATAGACATGAGATGGCCACAGGGCTGCAGAGGTTGCACTAAGTGGCTGAGATGAGCACTCTGGTGTATAGTATCCGATGTGAAATGAAGCTGCCATGGTGTGATTGGCTGCAGACAACAACACACAGACCCTACACAATCATGTCCATTTCACGCCATAAAGTTCTCAAAGGGCAGAACAGTGGCGTATCTGATGACCCTTTCACAAGCCAGAGGGAGGGAGAGATTGGGAAGAGAGACAGAGAAAGAAATGAAGAGGAGAGAGAAACCCATCGGTTCTTTATGGACCATAAAGACCATTAGAAGTTTGCAGAAGTTAACTCCTATAGGACAGTGTACTTTAAACTAACCGACTTCGACAACGAGTAAAAGATTTCACCTTAAAATGTGGACTATGCACAACTGCAGGAAATCCATCATCTGTGCATTTATATATTTATATGTGAGATTGTGAGATGATTTATTAACCACGCTTAAGTCATTGTCATGAACAAGTGCGTCTTGTATCCTGTATTAAATCTCTGTGTTTGCCGGGTGTGAGTGCTCTTTAGAACGTGCCAGTCAGGTGTCGTTGTCAGACTGATCCTTTAGCTTGCAGACAGCTGTCAGCACGTGGAGCAGCCAGACTGTCTCCTCCAAAAGCTGTGATTGATGTAGAAACCAGCAGGAACCACCAAGCTGTCTGCTTCCACACTCTGTTTGGCCTTTATCAGTTTCTAAGTATGACCTGTCCTCAGGACAGCAGTGCAACATTTTAGCAAGGTAACTCCGGAGCTGGCCATTTGATGTGGTTGATCGGTGCTTGCTTGAGCAGGACACTTATTTCCGAAGGCTAGAGATAACAGCTCTCTCAATAGCCATCTGCAGCCTACAAGACAGTAGAAAATGGCATGATCTGTAAAGCAGTGAACCTCCTCTCCCTCCATGCTGACAGGACGAAGGAGAGAACCTATTAACTTGTCAGACCATAAAGGGTAATAGAGCCCATTCTGATGGCTAACTTTTAAACAGGCTTTTCTGGAAAATATTCACAGTAGTGTGTGCATTAACTTTCAGCCATAAATGCAGTTTTCCTCTAAACTCTTTTAAGATTTTAAGGCTAACCTTTAATTCAGCCTGCCTCTGGTGGCAAAACCTTAACAGAGACTCAATACAGAGTTGTTTCTATAGGAGTTAACTTCACAACAAAACAAGGCAAGGTATTTAAAAAAAAAGTTGCAAAGGAAAATCTCTCCATAAAGTGCCCAGCTGAGTCTTGAACGAGCTCCCAGATTCTCTCAGCTATCACCTGTCTCTGAAGCACTAATGATGGTCTGGCATCACAGTTTGCCACCCACCTTTTCAAAATAAGTTTCACAACAGCCCAACTCTGAAAAAAACATCATGCTTTGAAGCTTCCAAGGTATTATCTGTGACCAATTAAGCTGTTGTTTGGTGGGAGGCATGTGGAATATGACAGGAAATTGTGTCCGTTCCAGACAGCAAGAGCTTTTCGTACAATGGACAGGTCTCATGGAAAGAATGTGCCATTAAATTGATCTTTATAATTACAGCCATTGCTGCCCCCAAAGATTTCATTAATCAGGCCTCATCACTCCAAAAGGTCATTCCAATCATACGCTCTCTGTTCTTTATCATCGTTCTGGGCCCAAGAGGACCCATAAGCACCTGTATCAACCACGACTTGATTCCTTTCTTCCTTGCCAGCAGGAACATTAGTAAGCCTATGATGCATAAGGGACATTTGACAAGCATAAAAATTCAAGCGCTAATGTGAAAAAACGCAACATTAGTTTCACAGTACGAGTCACTAAAAGGTGCTGAAATGTTTCACACTGCTTCTCTATGATCTTAAAATATTCCATGTGTACTGTGAGACAGAACAGTAAGTATGTAATGTATATGTGCATCTAATAAGTGTGTGTGAAGCTATGAGGAAGCTATAAGTTCACTCCAGTACAGGTAATTACACTGCTATGACTGTCACCCCCCCTCCCTCGTTTTTCCACTCTGGAGTCCTGCTTGTAAAAGGTTTTTGTTGGTGATTTGCACGCTCCACAGATCTGCTCACCGGCCCATAAGAAACGACATGTCAGGTTCCGTTGACCTCAATGACCCCAATCTTTGCACTACATACCACGGCAACTGCCCTCTGTCTAATTGGGCCTGCTCTACAACCCATCTACACACACCTGCACACACACATACAGACTCTGGCTTCCCTGTGCCTTTGGTTCAGCTTGTGTGTAACCTTCAGCAGGGAGTACCCCTTATTCATGCTCTGTGCCACACCAGCCCTATGGCCATATAATCACTGTTTAAAAGAGGCACCAGGTGCCTTTTGTCCAGTGTGTATGTGGGTGCAGCATTAATCTGCTAACACTACAGTTAGTACTCCTTTCAATCTACCCATGCTCTTTCCAGTGGGAACCAAAGTCAGGATCAGTTTCAAGGAGAAGGGCATCACAAGGTAAGTTATGACTCTTTCCAGCTCTCTGTAAATTGCCTCTTTTTTTCCCAGGCATCCTCTTGCCGTCAAAATAATCTACAATGCTGTTGAGCAATTCTACATGGATGGGTTTCTTATTACTGAATGCTAGCCAACTAGGCCTTGGAGTTGACAGTTCAGTGGAGCAGTGGACAGGCAGCAGGGGGAAAATGGTGAGAAAGGGGAAAAGTTACAGCATCAGTCAGAGGCTTTACAGCCTCTTCTCATATGAGCAGCAGATAAATAAAGAAAGACTTGCAAGAGCGGCTAGCAAATGAGAGACTGCTGGCAGATGGGTGCGTGACAGAGTGATACAGGCAAGAGACATTTTTAGAGATGGAGTGGAAGAGACACAGAGTCACACATACACACCAATACATATATACAGTGTAGTCTTCTACCAGCACTAGAGGGCACTTAGGTTACACACATCTTTCCTGATTTTACACCAAAAAGCATTTTAATCTCTGAACTTGCTTATACAATAGCTTTCACCTCGTAATTCGGCCACACAATAAGTTTGCACACAATTCCACAACAACACCCATGTGCCAATATGTGCATCGAAAGGTCATGAACATTCAGTCTGCTGTATTTGTATTCAGTAACTGCTTTATCCTGGTCAGGGTCATGGTGGAGACGGAGCCTCTCCTGGAAACACTGCAAGATACACCACGATACAGTGATACACCCTAGATGAGATGCCAGTTCACCAAAGGGCATCATACACATACCTATTCACACCATTTTGGGGGAAACTGGAACCTAAAGGAACCCACACCCATATATGGGGGAAAAACACAAAACTCCACAGAGCTCAGGATAGACCTAGTGACCTTGAGGAGGCTCCAGGGTCAGGAACAAATGAACAATATTCATAGTATTTCCAGGGACTGTACATGAGCTGCATTTGACAAGTATTTTTTTTTAGAGCAACAAGTGCTTTCACTTTTTCACTTGCAGCCACATATTTCAAAGCCTTCTTCCATCACACTGACCCCAAGAATAATTAAGAAATCAATGAGGTTTGTTCCTGCTAAACGCAGGGGCCAGGAAAGAAATTTCAATACACTGACATTATCACCCAGGCCTTTATTATTGAGCTCTGCAGCCATGTGCTATGTTGCCTTGCACACACACGAATGAGAGACAGTGACAAGGTCTTGAACAAGGTCTACAAAGCTTCGTCCTGCATCAATTCCAGGAAAGCAGATCCTTTTGTCACATGTGGGATCCTCAGGAATGCAGAAATACATAGTGCTTAAAGTGTCTACATTTGCAGCAGAGCTCTTGGGTAGAGATCGGATTTTGTTTGCAGCAGTCAGTGGATACAGAGGGATATAGTGAAGGTGCTCTGAATATTGTCTCGACTGCACCAAACCAGCCCACAAAACAGTGAAGCAAGTTTAAGTCTAAAGTCTACTTTCCTGTACAAAATTCCAAGGGAAATAATCTGCTTCCCAACCCAAACTCTTCAACTGAGCATGCACAACACACACTGAGCCACTGAGTCTAATAATACCTGCATCTCCTTGAAACTATAAAGAGGTTATGTGCATCTATAGAAACCTAAAACTTGATCAGGGATGATTCTACTCAAATTGTCCTCTCTGTCAAGACTCAGATGTTGGTAGAAAAATAATAAGGTCCTACATCTTTGTCTCAGTTGATTTTTCCATCTGTACATCAACCAACAGGTTTGAGAGAGAGAGAGAGAGAGAGAGAGAGAGAAACTAGAAACAGCCAGAAAGGCAGACACACATGGAAGGATACAGCTGTCCTCTGTGTACGGGATGGGCGTGGTGCTGCCTGCAGTCAGAAAGCTGTAGAAGGACACCTCCAGAGTGTAGCAGTAGGACGTGTCATCCAGGAGACCCCCAAGGAAGCGCCGTCCTGTCCCTGCTTTAACCACATCACGGTTAAACGATGTACTAGACTGCAGTGAAAAAACACACAGACAGAATTATTGCACTTTTCAACAGAATGCTCATAAGTAAATGTAAAACTAATCATTACATTAGATTACCATTCTATTTACGTTTCATCTAAATTCGTCTTTTATTAATATGTGGCATAACGAACACAGCATAAGAATTCAGAAAATAAATAGCATTGGAATTATGTTGTAGATAGTTTATAACCCAAAACCTGGTCAGGAGGTTAGAACTGAGACATACAGTACTGTGCAAAGGTTTTAGGCAGGTGTTGTAAATGCTGTAAACTAAGATGAGAAGAACTACAGCCAAAATGTGAAGTATTTGGCTGTAGCAGAAGGCAGTTGTCTGCTGAAGGGCTGGAGAGCGATACAATAATGAGTGTCTGCAGACAACAGTGAAGCATGGTGGAGGTTCCTTTCAAGTTTGGGGCTGCATTTCTGCAAATGGAGTTGGAGACTTGGTCAGGATTAATGGTGTCCTCAATGCTGAGAAATACAGGCAGATACATATCCATCATGCAGCAACATCAGAGAAGCGTATGATTGGCTCCAAATTTATTCTGCAGCAGGACAACAACCACAAACATGCAGCCAATGTCATTAAGAACTATCTTCAGCATCAAGAAGAACAAGAAGTCCTTGAAGTGATGGTACGGCCCCTCAACATCATCTCAACATCATCGAGTCTGTCTGGGATTATATGAAAAGGGATTACATGAAAAGACAGAAGGATTTGAGGAAGCCTACATCCACAGAAGAGCTGTGGTTAGTTCTCCAAGATGTTTGGAACAACCTACCAGCTGAGTTCCTTCAAAAACTGTGTGCAAGTGCACATAGAAGAATTGATGCTGTTTTGAAGGCAAAGGGTTCTCACACTAAATATTGATTTGATTTAGATTTCTCTTCTGTTCATTCACTAGACCTTGTTAATTGTTGAAAATGAACTATTAACACTTCCATTTTTAGAAGCATTCTTATTTTACAGCATTATTTTACACCTGCCTAAAACTGTAGGTATAGCTTTAAAAAATACTTTGTGATGGCTATTTTAGTATCCATGTTAGAATGCTACTGTGCTCTGAACTGAAAAGTTCCCCCTGTCCACAAGCACAGTCTTTAAAATATCATTAAGGAGCACGAAATGTTCTGCATGAAGCAGTAGCTCAAGATCCCCCTACAAGTGTCTCTAACATTATACATTATACATTACAGGGAAACTAGATACTGCTATAAATAAATTCAGCTAAATCAGATTTTTTGGGAGGAATGTACAACAGATGGAACTATATACATGAACCACCATTTGCAGTCATTATTTGCACTTAGACTCCTGAGTCACGATGGGAAACCACTTCTAATTTCCTTAAATTGTATCCACCTTAACATTTTTTTTTTGCTGCACTGTGAGTCAGGTTCTTGCCACTTGTCATTCCTTAATCCCTTGTGCACAATTTCATGATTACTGATTGAAAATGAATGGGCAGAATATATGGAATGGTGATTTCACGGCCAGTGCATGTACAGTTCGAGCCGCATAAAACTCCAGCCTGTTTGCTACACTACCCTTGTGAATAATAAACTACATAAAAATTCATTGAAAGCACACAATCGCACATTCTATATACTGTAAAACTTTTATCATGTGTGATTTCAAGGTAATAAAGGCCACTACATACTGTATATGGCGGCACGGTGGCGCAGTGGATAGCACCGTCGCCTCACAGCAAGAAGGACCTGGGTTCGATCCCCGGGTGGGGCGACCTGGGAAATTTCTGTG
>JAOTRJ010000033.1:6385686-6397274 GCA_028564905.1 Leptodoras praelongus | reverse complement strand
CCGGTGCTCTGGACTGATGAGTCAAAATGTGAAATATTTGGCTGTAGCAGAAGGCAGTTGTCTGCTGAAGGGCTGGAAAGTGGTACAATAATGAGTGTCTTCAGGCAACAGTGAAGCATGGTGGAGGTCCCTTGCAAGTTTGGGGCTGCATTTCTGCAAATGGAGTTGGAGACTTGGTCAGGATTAATGGTGTCCTCAATGCTGAGAAACACAGCCAGATACTTATCCATCATGCAGTACCATCAGGGAGGCTTATGATTGGCCACAAATTTATTCTACAGCAGGACAACGACCCCAAACATACAGTCAATGTCATTAAGCCTATGCCATCACAGATGCTGGTTTTTACACTTTTTGTTGGTAAAAGTCTGGGTGGTCTTCTACTGACGTAGAATCTGATGTCAGTTTTTCACAAAAAATGCCAGACTTTTTCACAAAAAATGTCAGACACATTTCCACTGTCTTTCGGTCCATCTCATGACTTTGGCCCAGAAAACCTGTTGGTATTTCTGGCAAAATTAATTTCTGGCTTCCTCTTTGTATAATACAGTTTCAGTTTGCATTTCTTGATGCAATGGCAGACTCTGTTAAGTGACAACAATTTTCCCGAGTCCATGTAGCTACATCCATCATGGTAGCATGACAGTTTCTCAAACAATACCACCTGAGGGCTCAATGGTCACGCACATTCAGCAGCATTTATGCGCAGAAATTTCCCTTGACTCCCTGAATCTTTTCATGATATTATGAGCTGCATGTTGTGAAAGACCTAAATTCGTTGCAGTCTTGTGCCAAGAAACATTGTGTTTGAACAGACTGACAATTCTTTCAGGAAGTTTGACACAAAGTGTTTAACCAGGACCAATCCTAGCTTGCAAAGAGTAAGCCTTTGGTGGATGCTCCTTTTATACTCAGTCTTGATGACCACACCTGTTACCAGTTAAACTGCTAATTGTGGAACCTTCCAGAACAGATTTACTTGTATTACTTGTCTTATTTTGTCTCCAACTTCCAACTTTTTTGGAATTGTATTTATATTTAACAAATAGAATTAAGTTCACCTTTGAAAACACTGAAAATCTTTTCTTTGTCCTCTATTAAATTAAATAAAGGTTCTTTATTAGGAATACCATTACACCTGCTCTTTCCTATCCAATGATATGGCAGCAGCACAATCAATAAAATCATGCAGATGTACAGTATGCCATCTGAATAGTGAGAAAAGATGATCCCAGTGACTTTAACTATGGCATGGTTGCTGATGCTAGATGGGCTGGTTTGAGAAACTGCTGATTTCCTGGGAACTGCATGCACAACTGTCTCTAGAGTTCACACACAGAAAGGTGCAAAAAGCAGTGGTGTGGGTAGAAATTCCTTGTTGATGAAAGAGGTCAAAAGGGGAATGCCCAGACTGGTTTAAGCTAACAGGAAGGCTACTGTATCTCAAGTAACCATTCTTCACAACACTGACAAAGAGAAAAGCATCTCAGAATGCATAATATGTCAAGCCTTGAGGTGGATGGGCTACAACAGCAGAAGGCCACATAGGGCCATGCCAGTCCTGTCAGCCAAAAACAGGAATCTGAGGCTACCTTGGGCACAGATGCATCCAAATTGGACAGTTGAAGACTGGAAGAAGACCAGATGCATGTACCATATGACAGGAAAAAAATAAATAAATATGAACTACTAGTGGTAAGAGAAGCAAGTCTGCATGTCGTTTTAAATTTAAAGCATTTTTTTTAATCACCAAACTTTTTGAGATACAGAAGAGGTCCCATCACACTAACACTAAGCAGGCATGTATTATGATATAAAGGAACAGCAACCGCTCTCCTGCTGGTCATTTCTTAAGTTGTGTTTAATAACCACTGCATGGTTGAGAGATATTCATTTATGTTCCTTAGTCAGCGAGCAAATCTAACACCCTGATATCTGCACTCAGGGCCACTTCTCTGGCTTCAATCATAAAACGAATGATTAATTTGCTCTGCAGCAAGGGACGATAATAACTGTCAGCAACTAGAGAGAAGAAAAATCCCAGAGCACATATACAATAGTCCAGTAAGCGAGGAAGTAGTTGGCTGTCACTTGAAAGGGAATATTTACAGACTGTAAGACAGAAAGAGAGAGAGAGAGAGAGCGCATAAGATGAAAAGTGAGTATAGTTGTGTAAGCGGACAAGAAAAGACCCAAAAAGAAGTATGAAGGCAGCGTGTGTATCAGAGAAACAGCTTTTATCCATGAAAAGAGCAGAGCTATGCTAGTGGGGTGCTAGTGGAATCAGGAGAGGAAAACCCTTCAGATGCGCCTCCGCTGCACCCACGCACCATTCACACACATCACTATATAGCCGAGCGGAGAGAGAGGAACTGCAGTGCAGGAACCTACTGCTGTGCATACAGCTCATCAGCTCCAACATGGCTGCCACATCATTAAGCTTCTGCTTGGAGAGAAGATGTGAAAGATGCCGTGTGAGTTTTCTGTAGAGACGCACAATCACAATGGTGTGTGGGATGTTTACAGGGCTAACATGTGATGAGCTACATCTGAGACAGAATTTTACCATTGATCTATTTTTTTCCAGTTTTGCACACGATATACAAGAGAGTTTTTTTTCTCTTTTGACCTCTCTACCTCTTTACCCACCCTGCTCAGTCACTTTTTTTCTCACTCTGTCCCTGTACAGTACAGCTATGCCAAGCCTCCCTCGTCTCATTAAACATTCCAAAGCTCACCTCAACTCCCGGGGGTCGTCAGGCAGAGCGAGCGAGTGAGTGAGCGAGCGGGAAACAGAAAGAGAACAAGTAGGTGAATTAGAGAAAAAGAGAAAGAAAAAGAGATAGAGAGAGAGCAAGAGAGAGAGAGAGAGAGAGAGAGAGAGAGAGAGAGAGGGGGAAAACTCAGGCGGCACTTGGTGCTTGAAATTCCGCTCACAGCCAAAGCAATTTCCTGGCGAGCGCAGGGCTGTCAGGCCTCTGATGGCAGGCGGTGAAATATTGTGGCTGGGATAGGGGCGGCAGCCTGCATGCCAGCCTGATGGATGGAGCCTGCAAGGAAGAGAGGGAAACAACACACAGAGAAAAAAGAGGAGGATAGAACTAGAGAAAAAAAGAGACCCAGGAATAGAGAGATAAGGAGAGACAGAGAGAAACAGAGAGAGAGAGAGAGAGAGAGAGAAACAAAATGGCAAATCCAGGCACCATTAGAGAAGCATCATCAGCTCCTTGAAGGGGTTCCCAGGGTCCAATAGAGGTGAAAGGCATTCTAATTGCCCATTCGCCCTATATCACAAGCCAAGACTGGCCCACAGGCAGAGGATTTTCTTAAGCACACATACACATATGTGTGCACACACACTCACACACATGTTTGTACTGCTACACCTGTGAGGACTTTCCATTATTACTTATTATTAATCATTATTTTTATTATTACTGCATCTATCTTAATCCTAATCCTAACCCTAATCCTAAACTTAACCTCAGTAATGAAAAGACAACTTTTTTTTACATTTCTGTTTAAAACTAAAACAACAACAAAGACCAATGTCCTTATGTGGGGCAGCAAAATGTCAAAAATATCAGATTTTCCTATCCATGTAAGCACACCTGGTCCCCACAAAGACATAAAAGCATGGTCCGTCCACACACACACACACACACACACACACACACACACACACAGACAGTTGACTATTTTTCATATTGAGAGAAGGAGTTTATGTTTCCTTCTGTGTAATGGGACTGTATGCATGAGGTGCTAATTGACCAAAACAGTTCGTTTGGCCGATTTGGACCATTAACAAAATAAGATTGGAAATCTTAATGCCACTGCTTTATCATCTCCATGCTGTTTCAAAGTTTCTTTTTTTGCTCTCAGCAGACTTCCTTTACTTTTATATTGACCTCAATCATTGCACGGTAAAATAAGATACTGGTCCTGGATCAGCACTACATGCGCCTATAGCTTGAACCTCCTACCTGAAAACAGCAGCATTCTGTGCACCAATTTTCACTTCAAGGGCAACTGCAGAGATACGCAGGCAACATTTACCTAGCCCCCAATGTCAACAAAAAGTCTGCCAATCACCCAGCCCTAATGCGCTGTCAATCAAAGCCGGACAATCCTCCACCGGTCTAACGGTGATGGATCGTTCAATTAACATGCGCCTCTGGCCTCTAAATTTGTTCATTTGAATTTGTAATTAGCCAATTAAAGGCAATTAGGAAATTAGGAATATGAAAACAGGAGATGATTTGACCGCTGATGCATTGCATACTCAAACATAAAACAGAAACAGAACATAATGTCCATCATATTCTACGTGAGGGGAGGCTGAGTGCAGGAAAGATCCAGGCAAGCTGGATGTGAATGCATTTATAGAAGAGTTAACAGGAAGGTCAAAGAACTTAAGTGGAGGAGTACCTACCTAAAGCATGATAATTAGCTTGGGCCTTTAAGACTGATAAACAACATGCATTGCTCTAATGGGGAAAACAATGGTGCTGATTTAAGCAGGATTAAGAGCTGATGTCTTTAACCACAAAGCACTTAGCATCAGCAATACCTAGAATAAAAGGGTGAAATAAAGGCCATGTTAAAAGACTGACCTCAGTGATCTGTGTGGTTTGCTAATATAAGACAAGGAATGTGGAAGAGCTAATGTGGAAAAGTAATTGTAAAAAAAATGGTTTATTAAATTCTAAAATAAGAATAAGATCTCACTGGAATATGTGGGTGGGGGCTTGGTATTAATGTAGCCATAATTTTCATGAACTGAGGCCCAGCTTGGATTTTGACTTGGACTGGAAAAGTTGTCTTGTACACACATGCTACACACATGCTTGGGCATTTCGCACTAAATAACAACAACAACAATAACAACAACAACAATAATAGTAATAATAATAACAGCAGAAAATTGAGGAAATGAGAGCATGATGATAAAGAGATACACCTTGCTCAGCTCTGCAGGCTAATGGGTTGCGTTGTTTAGCCCTTGTAAGACAGAGATGACTCGTAATCAAGCTGAACGGGCACTTTGATGGTGCCGAGCCACCGTATCGTGCAGTAAGCGCATCTTAAGCATCTGTTGGCTGCTGATAACTCTGAGGCAGGGTACTAAAACCAAACAAACAAGGCCATTGTTTAGCAAGTCCATCTCCCCCTACACAGCAGATCAGAATTTGACAGACTTGGCCTAAAGCTACTCCACTGGCCTCACTACTTCACTCTGCCATTCCCACAAGCAGAGAGACAGAAAGAGAGAGAGGGAGATGTATACCTTACTTGAGGGAGCACTTTAGAAGGAAGGGCCAGATAGTGCTGACACAAACTGGGGGTTGGCAATGACAGACACAAATTGCTCGTAAATCTCTGAGATGGTTAAGTAATGGGTGTCTGACACCAGAGGACATTGCAAGACATGCATGCACGTACATGCGTACACACACACACACTGAGACACATACACCTTGTTTCCCCCTACCATTGTCAATGCAACATACAATGACTAGAGGAAATAAAGTGGAAGAGAAGGAAAGCACCAAAATGAAAGTTCACAAGAAGAGGTGTAATATCCATCCGCTAATCCTGACAGGAACTAATACATTTGTTTCAGGTGGAAAATTAATTTTCTAATATTAAAAAGGTCAGAAATGAAGCATGGCAATGCCGTCCCTTTTGTCATCTTTAACAAATTATCCAAAATGGCATTGTCAGATTGTTGGGGAGATGTTTTCCATGATGAATGTTCCCAGTAATCAGCCAATCAAAAAAGAATCCCTCGCTCCCCTTGATAAATGGGGTGGAAAAGTGGTGCTTTGCCAAGGAGATAGCTCCATTTGTTTCTTTATTCCATTAAAAAAAGAAGAAGAAGGAAAAAAAAATAGAAAGTCCTGTGCTACCGATTATATTTACTTGCATGACTGACTTTAAGCTATTTTCTTCCTGGACCAGTGCTCAGATTCAGGTGTAAAACAGCGTATTGTTTTGCTCAAAAGCATGTGGGTGACTTTCAGCAAGGCTGATTGAAAATAAAACTGGGTATGTGTCAAATGAAAGTAAATTGTCTAAAGTTTTTTGTTTTGTTCAGACAGAATGAATCAATGAATTAATAAGAGGTAACACAATATTATTTAAAACCTTCTGATGAGACAATACTGCAAATCTAATTTTAATACATCACCAAAAAACACTTTAAATACGATTAGTGACACCAGTAATATATTTCATAAAATCACAGCTGGAGAATTTATATGTAATTAATGCCTTGGTTTTAGCTACTATGTGTCAAGATAACGAGACTTTGCCTGGGTTGTCTCCGTTGGTCTTAGCCTGATGCTTGGATCAGACTGGGTTGTGTTTGTGTAGCAGTGTGGGACAGCAGGATATGCAGTGTAGCCAATGAACAAATGTTTTACAACACAACAGCCCTTTCTCATATGAAATCCAGACAATGTCCAGACCTGATACTCAGAACTCTGCCCTTTCACACAGGCAGAACACAACATAAGATTATACGACACTGATTTAGGTGAAGGGTTGTGTCCGGGTAGAGCATGAAGGAGGCAGGACATAATGCAAAAAAAGATGCTATGGAAATTGCTGAGGTAATCTGATAATAAACAGCCGAGTCTCTTGCCATTCGTTGAATTTAAGTGATGGTTTCAGGGTCAGCCCTTACTTATAGAAGTTCCTGAATCTCATCATCTCTCCAGTTAGACATTTCTGTTGGTGTCTTTGTGTAAATAACCCTTCTTCTTCACCCTTAGATATTTGTTTTCTTCTAGTTTCACGCCAGTCACGTACTAGAAACGTCATCAACATGCCCACTTGCTCGATACTCTCAATCAGACATTACACAGAGTTTGTACTGGGAGTCGGCAGGGTAAAGTCCATTTATTGTCAAGTCCAAGTGATCCAGACATTTAGGTTCTCACATACAGCTCCTTCAGGTAATGTCTGGGTAAGTTCAGGGCTGTGTGAAACAGGTAAAAGCTGGCGCTAAGTTTGGGAATTTAAACAGCATACTGAGGCACTGCCAGTGTATGTGGTGTGTGCATGAGTATGTGGTTGAGGGTCTAAGGGAGCTTGGGACAGCCCAAGACTTATGGGGTAGATAACAACCAGGTTGGACTATATGTGGGTGTAACCCAGACCTGACAGTAGGCACATACATCTCTCCATATACTGTATAATAGAATATGCAAATTGGCCTCCTTCAGTCATCATCTCCAAGGGCCACACCCCGTAAACCCCCACTACTGACACCTTCCACATGTTAGATATGCTAGTTAATTTGCTCTCCATGTTCAATTTCTGAGTATAGAAACACCCTTTTAAGCTTTATTAATTACTCAGTGTATATAAAAGCTCCATGAATATATACTGAAGGGCAAGTGAGTTGTGGATGAGCTTGTATGAGAAGACGTGTGTATATGGGTAAGTAAAAATAGGTTTATGTGTGTATACTGTATGTGTGTATGCAGGGCATGAGGGACATGGACAGCTCGCTCTGCAATGAAGGATCCCATCGATCAGTGTGTCAGCGCTGAGGGAAAAGGTTAAGGCCCGTTGCGTGGCCTCGTTGCGCTCACCGACAATCCTGCTCTTATCAGGATGTGAAAGAGCAGCAAAGGGCAGGCCATTCCCAGGACAGCTGCTGACCTTCACTAATCACACACCTCACTCACTTTCTAGCCATAATTAACACCCAGCCAGAACAGATGGCTCAGTACTCCAACAAAGAACGTCCAAACATGCAGAGAGAAGAAAATCAAGGGGAGACAAACCTGGCTGAGAAAGGTTTGAATTCACCCGTCAAAGACACCTACACAAAGACATAAACACCTACAGAAAGATGCTGAGTCAACATTCCCACACGCAGTTAATACAGAGTTTTAAATGCTGAATTATGCTTTGGAATGTGAACCACATTCAGGGCAAGCCTTTTTTTATATACCTTGCATAGATGAGAAACAGCAAGTGCACTCTGATTCAAAATTATATAAAAGAAATGCACAGGATGTTCAGACATTTATTGTATGGAAATGTATTTGATAAGCGTGGTATATGGCAGGGTATATTAGTAAAGCACCATTTTCTTCAGCATATATGGGCCATGCCAATACATTATAGATGATTGGTAAAAAGGAAACACAGTTATACAGTTGTGTGCATGTATACTGCATACCTACAATGGAGTTCAAAAGTCTGAGACCACTTTAAAAATCTGGATTTGTTTTCACTTAAAATAGGAAATAAATTGAAGGTTTCAGAATATGGAGTATTCATTATTTGAATATGCAATATGAAAGACTGTGATATTGATAATTGATATTGACCATGTTGACTGCTTTGTACAAAAGGTCAGCTTTTCCTTATGCCTAATCACTTCTACTGAAGCATGTGTTCAGATGATACACTGATGGATTTGCTCTAAAATGAACTTAAGAATTTGCACTTTGCATCTTGTGGAGTCCATTCCAGCTTGACTACACACAGTCCTTAAAACAAAAAGTGGATGTACCAAATACTAAATAAATACTAAAGAACGCCATGTAAATATTTCACTCACGTTTTCAATAATATAATTTGCATTGAAAACAGTTACATTAAATTAGAAAAGATTGCAAAATTCAGTGGAGGTCTCTTGGACTGCACTGTACTGTATGTATGTTTGGTGGTGTGTGTGTTTCCACTTACAGGATCTTGATTCATTTGGATAATGAGTTGTTTGACAGCATGCAGAGTGGGATGAGCCCACTGGGATGGGTCCTGCCAATGGCGGTTCAGGTCAAAACCCATCAGGGAGCACCTGCACGAAGAAGCAAGTAAACAAGGTGAGTAAATAAACAACTAAGCCAGCGCAAACAAAGGCCTGCACTGCCTGCCTGAGATCATCCGCTCTACTTGCCTATCTAAGCACTATTTTCTAACACGGCAGAACACCTCAACAAAGAGGACTCAAAAATGATACAATGGCTACAGCGCTCAGTATCCAGCTCACCAGAAGCAAGTGCAAGGTCATAGGAATAAAACAGGGAGCAGCATTTAAACACAACATTTGTACTGTGTTCTAGCCACAAGCATAGCCATGACACCTAATAATGCACAAAAACAACAATGACAATTTAATCTGAGCTCAATGGAATAAATTCTGTTTCATTCCATTATATCTGTATAGAGCTTTTAACAATTCTTCACAAAGCAGCTTTACAGAAATATGGATATAGATATAGATCCCTAGAGAGCACGTCAGAGAAAACAAAAAAATCTGTGGGGAAAAAAAAGTCTCCCTGAGATGACATGACAAAAACTTTCAGAGGACTCAAAATGGAAAACATCCTCTTCTGGGTAACACCAGATGGGGGATTATAAATCATTACAGTATACAGCTGAGTAACCATGTGGTACATTTCTTTATATTAAAAGATAATGACATACCTAGAAAAGAACACAATCTTTTTAGAAATAAACACATTTACACACTCGAAAGTTTTTTTTTGCATCCATGTTTGCGAACTTGTGGAAGAGATACATCTTCTAGGCTGAGGAAATCTGCTGAAAGATCTATAATATGAGATTTATAGCTTTTGCAGGTCATGAGAGGTTACTCTTGTTACTCTATAGGTTTGTAATCATGCATCTCTGTAAACTGAAGCAAACATCTACAGGAAGTCATATAACATAGCAAAGTTTACGCTTTCTTTGATTGGAGACCAAGATTCCCTGCCACCTTTCAGGTCATGCTAGGTGAAGTGAAAGTGAAAGTCAGACATTTTTGTCACTTGTGCTTGCACACAGTGAAATTGGACCTCCACATTTAACCCATCCGTGCAGTGAGACACACTAGTGAACACACACTAGGGGGAACACACACTAGGGGCAGCGCCCGGGGATGGGGGTTAGGCTAATGGGGGTTAGGTGCCTTGCTCAAGGGCACTTCAGCCAAGTCCTGTCAATCCTGACATTCACGGGAATTGAACCCGGGACCTTCCGATCACATGATATTACAATAATCTCTTGAACCACCGGGGCAGTCACGGTCTTGTGGTTAGGGTGTCTGCCCCGATGGTTCAAGAGATTATTGTAATATCATACAAAGAATACCTGTTAGACTGGGCAAGGTAAAGTGTTCACTGGTAGAAACAATGTGCAGGCTTGATTATATACTGACTAAGGAACTCCTCAGGATAATTAGAAACTGTGTCTGTTTGTGCTTGAATAAGTATACACATACACCGATCAGCCATAACATTAAAACCACTGAGAGGTGTAGTGAGTAACACTTATCTCATACCTATATAAACACAATATAAACACAGATTATCTCATACCTTACAATGGCACATGTCAATGGGTAGGGTATATGAGGCAGCAAGTGAACAGTCAGTTCTCAAAGTTGATGTGCTTGAAGCAGGAAAAATGGGCAACCATAAAAATCTGAGTGTCTTTGACAAGGGCCAAATTGTCATAGCTAGACGACTGGGTCAGAGCATCTCCATGGAAGAAGGAAGCCTGGTCTGATAAATAACATTTTCTTTTACATCATGTGGATGGCTGGGTGTCAGCGCATCACTGATTTGGGGAAAAGATGGCACAAGGATGCACTATGGCAAAAAGGTAAGCTGGCAAGAGGACTGTGAGGCTCTGGCCAATGTTCTGCTGGGAAACCTTGGGTCCTGGCATTCATGTGGATGTTATTTTGACATGTAACACCTGCCTAAATATTGTTGCAGACCAAGTAAACCACTTCGTGGCAACAGTATTTCCTAATGGCAGTGACCTTTTTCAGCAGGATGATGCCCCTTACTACACACAAAAATGTTCAGGAATGGTTTGAGGAACACGAGATCTCAATGTGATTGAGAATCTGTGGAATGTGCTGGACAAACAAGTGAGATCACAATTTACAGAACCCAACATGATTGCTTCATTAATTTGACGTCTGAATATGTTCAAGTGCTTTGTTGTCGGAGCAAAATGAAAAATGGCGGACAATAGCTGGTGGATGATGGCAGACTGAAACAGATAGTTTCAATGGATACAATGATAAACAGCATTGTTCTATATCAAGTTAAGTGTAATCAGATTATGGTTTATAATTATGCACACAATCAGCAGCTAACAATAGTTACATTCTAGTTATGTATCATTCATTACTGAACCTGTCCTCTTGACTGCCATGTTGGAAGGTTGAAGGTCACCTCAGATTAGGAAACTCGGGTATCAAAAGTACCTCAGATTTTCCCACTCAAAATTCTAATAATTTACTTAGATATCAGTGTAAATTTTCTTTCTTTAAAGAAATGACAGATTTTTTTAACTTTCATTGCTCAATCATCCTTTCAGTGTTGAGGAAAGGAAAGTGCTGAGAAGAATGAATGCTGGTGCCCTGGTGTACAGTGACAAGAGGAGGGAGCTGCGCACTAGTCCATGAGGTATACCAGGCAAAAGAGATACACTGCTGGTTCAAAACAATAACACAGGTACTAAACACACAACGGCGGCACGGTGGCACAGTGGATAGCGCTGTCGCCTCACAGCAAGAAGGACCCGGGTTCGATCCCCGGGTGGGGCGA
>JAOTRJ010000033.1:6286473-6297845 GCA_028564905.1 Leptodoras praelongus | reverse complement strand
ACTCCGGTTTCCTCCCACAGTCCAAAGACATGCACGTTAGGTTGATTGGTGTCTCTAAAGTGGCCCTAGTGAGTTTGAATGTGTGAGTGTGTGTGTGTGTGTGTGTGCCTAGGGTTGGTCCTGCCTTGTGCCCTATGCTGCCGGCTAGGCTCCGGCTCTCCCTTTTCTTTGTCTGTTAAATAAAGTTTCAAGTAAATGAACAAATTACAGATTTCAGTTTTTATTGCATTTTTAGAAAGTGTCCCGACTTTTCTGGAAATGGGGTTTGTAGCTATTTTTGTACAATGTTTGTACAAAGTTCCTCCAGCACCTGTGGTGCTACATGTAACTGTACAGTAACTACATAAAGTGCACATGTGCAAGCTAGTGCAAAACAGTGCAGGACAAACAAACAGTGCTACAAAAGAAACAGTGTAGAAACAAAAACAGGTGGTATGAGGTATATAGAGTTGAGAGGTAAATGCATGTGGTGTGAAGTATATGAAGTCAGTAAAGTGCAAATCAGTGGTGAGATAGCAGCAGGTTGTGCAAAGCTGCAGGGGGATACGAGTATGTGTGTTTGGTCCAGTTCAGCATATTTGAGGTGTGTGTTGTGTTCAGTCCAGTCACTTGTAAAATCAGCACACATTTTCCAGCTAAAATGGCACGACACCTTTTTCCACAAATCACATGTATTCAAGTAAAATAAATAACTAAATTAATAACAATGTGGTGAGAAATGTCTGTACATCACTGTCTGCTTATGTCAGAATGAGCTAGAAATAATGTTTGCTCTTCACATTAACTGCCATCTGTTTGCGGCGCCTTTCCGTTCGGCTAGGCAACACTTCCTCCTATTAGTCTGTCATCAGCTGGAGAATGAATATTGTTTTGTCTTCTGTCACTGTCTCTATCCCAAATTGCATACCAGGGCACAAAATTGCACATTCCTATCGGAAATGTATTATTATTATCATCATGGTATTTCGTGTGCTAATTTGTAATTTAGAGCACAGTATTTAAATCACCAGCTGTCACTGAAAACAAATAACATACTGCTGCAAAAGCTAAGATCAATATGGACAACTCCAAACAGACACTACAATATGTAGTATCACTACTATTATATTCCAACCTGTAGCATGCTTAGCAAAGTGCCAAGAACGTTATCAAAGTATGCAAAGAAGAGGAAGATGACGACGAAGAGCCAAAGTGCATTTAGTGTGGTCGTTTAAATGGGGCTAAATACTGCAACTTTTATTTTTCAGAAATATCTGACATAATGTGGGTGCTTGAGTTCCCAAGCCCCTTACTTAGAGCTGATGTGTATGTGTGTTTGAGAGAAAGACTGATACCTCCAAGTTATGTATTCTTAGTGTGCAGTGTGTTCGAGTAGTCTCCTGGTGAGAATGTGTGACAAGAGCTCAAGCAATTCACAAAAGTCATACTTCAGATCAATAAGTATCAATCAAAGGCTAACACACACCCTCAATGACATGCTGCAGCTTGGAGAGTGCGTGCACACACACACACACACACACACACACACACACTCAGATTCTGACATCACTGTGAGTCCTTCTCCATGAGTGGCTCCACTCAGAGAAAGGAGAGAGAGGTGACTGTGACACACACACACACACACACACACACACACACACTCCTGTGTGATTAGTGTATCATATTTCAGCCTTTTTAAAAGCTATTCTCCATACACCTGTTAAATATCCCCCAAATAATAATATATAATTCACAACACATTTGGCACAACTAACACAAAAGTGCTAGTTGTACTTAGAATCATGAAAAGTCTCATCATTGTGGCTCCCCCTGCTGGATATGCTGTATGCTGCATCTCATATAGGACTAGTCAAACACTGCGCATGGCCAAGAAGGCTCCACTTTCTACACATCTCTGAGACATGCATGTTCAGATCCATGATCTCTCAGACCAGGTAAAAGCTTTGTAGCATTTCAACTGAAAGTAGAGGCTCAATAACACCGAGTGTCAAAACATCCACGTCTAACCATTATAGAGCATTAGATAGAGGGAAGGACTACCTGTAAATCCATTTGTTGATCCAGTTTACACTATAAAGTCATTATTTTCTATTTCTTCCTCCAATAATCATTTGTTGTAGTGCCCAAAAATAGCAAACCCCAGTTCCAGAAAAGTATGGACACTTTCTTAAAAACTGAAAACTGAAATCTGTAATTTGTTTATTCACTTGAAGCTTTATTTAACAGAAAAAAGTGGTTTCAGTGACAAACTTAATTTTGTTTATTAATATCAATAAGTTTAGAAATTGATGGCTGCAACACACTAAAAAAACAGGGACATAGGCATGTTTATCACTGGGTAACATCAGCTTTTCTTTATTATACTTTTATATTATTATACTTTTTAATCATTTGGGAATTGAGGATAAGAATTGTTGCAGTTTTGCAAGTGGAATTTTTGTATGTTCTTGCTGTGTACAAGACTTGAGCTGCTCAACAGTCCGAGGTCGCTGTTGTCTGATTCTCCTCTTCTTGATGCTTTATACATTTTCAATAGGAGACAGACCTGGACAGTAGGCAGGCCTGTCAAGCCTCACTGTTGTAACTCATACAGAACGAGGCCTGCCATTGTCCTGCTGAAATAGACATGGAATTCCTGGGAAAAGACATTGTCTTGATGGTAGCATATGTTTCGCCAAAATACCAGTATAAGCCTCTGCTTCAATGGTGACTTCACATATATATGCAGCTCACCCATGCTGTGGGCACTAATACACCCCTATGCCATCACAGATGTTCGTTTTTGTACTTTTCAAAATGTTTTTTTCATCTTTGTCACATAAAATCAGACATCCGTTTTTTTTTTTAAACTGAAACAAGCAGCCACCAATTTCTAAATTTGCTTTTATTTAACAAACAGAATTAAGTCCATCATTGAAAACACTGAAAATCTTTTCTTTGTCCTTTCATCTGGTAAATAAACGTTCAAGTAAATGAATAAATTACAGATTTCAGTTTTTACTGCACTTATAGAAAGTGTCCCAACTTTTCTGGAAACGAGCTTTGTAGCAAACACTATAGGTAGGGGAGAGCTAATCGGAGTTAGTCTTGGACTGTGTAGATTCTTGCCATGAGCACTGAGTTTAAAACGAGGCCACCAGCCAATTAGTACTGTTAGTATGTCATTCTCTGCCATTGTAGCGTGGCCAGATACATGACTCTAATGATGTCTCCAGGAAGTAAGTACTCATGGAGCAACCACTACAATTAATTCCAGTGCTACTAAGCAAATGACACTGAAATGAACTGGAAGCCAAGGCAACATCTTGCTTCAGCTCATATAAGACATCACTGAGCTAGACCTGGAATCAGCTCTGTCCTTCACAGCAGTTAAGAGACAAAAAGCCCTCCAATCCAAACATGCTTAGATCCACTGAAGTTAAAACAGTGAGAGAAGGTGAGAAAAGGTCCACCCTGAGCCAGTCAGTGCTTCCTGTAATGTCTCTGCCTTAAACACTCAGATCAGGCCATGGAGAAATCAAGCTGGCCTGAGGGCTTTGGACTGTTAGAGCTGCTGGTGCATGCCTATCCTGTGATCATCTCTTCAGTTTGACTGGAGAGAGCAACCAAAAAAAAAAAGCTTATTCCTGATAGAGGGATGTTACATTTAAATAATATAAATTTTGATACTTGTTTCAAGTCAATATTTAAGAGTGGTGATGATTGCTGCTACTTGGTTCTAGGCGTTCCTAATAAACAGCTTAAGGTTTAATAAATCTGTTGTAAGAGACCTCCTGAGTATGGCGTATAATTTACGTAGCACTACTAAAAATAAGCAGCTCCACATAAACAGTACAATAACCTATCATTGTTTTTTTTTCTACACCACAATGAATGGCCATGACCCAAAATAAAAATAAGAGGTAAGAGAAAAATGAGAGTGGAGCACTTTTCATTAACACTCAATGAGGCATTGCAGCTTTCACTAAATGCTGATTCTCTTCTTGTGATAATGGTTAATTAGAGCACTGTGCTCCTCTCTCTCACCCGAACTGTCCCTCTAAAGCCTGCCCAAATAAGGGATCCTCAGTGTTTCCCAGGAACACACACACACACACACACACACACACACACACACACACACACACACACACACACACAGACAGACAGAGAGAGAGAGAGAGAGATGACAAGGACAATTCTGAGCATGAAAACAGGATTGTATTAATCTTTATCATGAAGCTTTATACCAGGGATTTCCCTATATACAATGGAGAGAGTTAGCAGCCATGAGTGTCCCAGGATGCCCTGGTGTCTAAGGGCTTCCTCTTATTCCCAGTGCCATATGCTGGCACATATTCACTCCTGTCTACACACACACAAGCACACACTGAATAACGGCAAACAAATTCTCCCTTTCTTCTCGAACACTGATTATCTGACAATATAATGACAGAATCACTGAGCTACCTGATTCATGCATAATAACTGATTTTCCTCAGTGTTCCTTCCAACATTTTTTTTCCCTTTGCCTTTGCTGTCCTACATTCAGGCCAGACTCCAAATAGGCCAGACGTCCTAAACTTTCTCCATAAAAATGCCATTAATCTTATCAGACTGATGCTCACCTTTCCAATAGCAGCTTAATCTGGGCTGGCTGTGGCCTGGCACGACTGTAATTAAGATGGCTGGTCTGCAGATAGAGGAGGGAGAAAAAAAAAAAAACCTCTCGACAGCAAAACCCTTCATTTACTAAACCTCACTCTTTATGAACGAATTAAATATTCATGCACAGTCTACCCAAAGCCCATTTGCAATATATCCTCCTGAATTTACTTTTCATATTTGCTGATGATTATCCTGCATGTGGGCACATGAGAAAGGGGGTGGGGGGTGTTTAAAAATCAACCCAACAATTTGGAGTCTCATTTCACATTCATGTAAGGTCAATATTAAAAGATTAACCTGAGTCGTTTCACCTTAGCTATCTGTTAAAAAAATACCTATGGCAGCAGGCAGCAGACTAAATGTTTTGATTGGAATATTGCTAGGAAGGGTACATTAGCAAATGGAGGGCATGACGAAGGGGGCAGCGTCTACACAAAGCAAGCAGACTTTGACCCAAGATTATGGTGGAGGCACAGAAAATTGTCACACCCTCTTTCCACACACACACACACACACACACACACACACACACACACACACACACACACACACAAGATCCGTGTAGTGATGAGGTAAGGGAAATTACTTGTGAACTACTTTTGTTGTTTGCTTCTGTCCCAGTAGTGACGCACAGACTCAGTGTCTTTGTCAATGTCCTCCCAGGACTCTTTTTTTCTCCAGAGTGTGTGTGTGTGTGTGTGAGAGAGAGAGAGAGAGAGAGAGAGAGACAGAAAAAGAGAGAGAGAAGGTGAATCAACAATCTTAGTCACCTCATTTTAGGAAGGAAACACCCCTGTGAGAGTGAGTCAACACCCTCCATCACACACACAGACACACATACACATACACACACCCCTCCTTTTCCCTCCCTCTTGTACCACCGCCTCCCCAATTTCCAGCTCGGCCCTCCCCTGAGTCGCGATGCTCCCCTGTGATGTGAGAGTGGTCTGAGGGATGAGCTCAGTCTGAGATCATGCTCTCGTGGGCTTCTCATCTTACACGTCCCTTGCTGACAGCTTACTGAGCACACACTCAACCAGCCCAAAGCTCAAGGACCACACACTCATCCTGGCTTCAGTCCCGGATTCGAAAATCAACACTGGAGTTAAAATGATCGCGAGTCATTGTGAATATACACCTGACATCAAATCAGCTTTTCAAAATGGATTCCTATAATGTTATTTCACACATTTGACACTTTTCTATTAAAAACAGATATATTGAACTAGCTAGCAAACTTATTAATAATAATATATAATAATATATTTTCTACTTTTATGGCTATTGTGCATTCTTTTGTCCTTAAAATAAAAAAACAATACAAAAGCATGATTACTGAGTCAAGTGATAAAAATACTCTGCAACATAATGCCCTTGAGCTGCTTTAAATTACCCAGACAATCCTATAATAGTAACTGAGCACTGAGTCATGTGCGCAGAGTCAGAATTGTAGGGAAATTCGTACATATACATAATATGTATTATATGCCACCTAAGATAAATGTCCTCAATCCGCAACTTTAGGCTCAAAAACCATGGAGTGTCCAACTCCATGGTGACTGGCCGGAGTTAACAACCAATCAGAAGAGAGAGTGCATGACTGTGAGGGTGTAAAGAAATTAAACAGAATTGAGCAAGAGAACTGAATTCAGGTGTTGAGCAGATTTCACACTTTTCTTCTTTAATTTGGTGGAAAGATATCATTTACCCACACAGAATTTTGAACTGCTACCCAGTTGTGGGTAACCCATCATAGCCATTTAGTAACAAATGTCACAAATGTGACTCGTGGGAAGGGAACATGTGTTTCGCTGTATTTTTGTATTTCAAACTCGGTTATCTCAGGATAACTCGGGAGTGAATCCTTCAGGGCATCTGCTAGACCCAAGTGTTTGTGTTTTGACTGGTGTTGACTTCGTGCTTAACATGCTTGACAGGCTGGAGAACAGAATACACAGAATTACATTAGAAAATACATGAAGAACTCAGATTAGGTAATAAGACACATACATAATACACAAACCAGATGTAAAACTATTTTTGTATTTATCTGTGACAAATTCAAGCTTGCTTTTTGGAATAGTAGGTAAACATGGGTCTTTCCAAAAAGAAAAGAAAAAAGAAAAAAAAAGGATCTAAAGGATCTATATAGAATTGGATTGCTTTTAAAAAACATACAGTACTTTGCAAAAGTCTTAGGCACCCTATTGTTTTTAGGTAAAACCTTTGTTTTAGTTCTGCATTATTAAGTCAGTACAAAAAGAGATTTTATATTTCCAAATATAAAAATAAGATGTTACACAAAAATGTTTGTATGTCAGTAAGGGAAGCAAACCGTCACATAACAGAGCACTTTGCTGACAATAATGACGTAACGAAGGCTGCTGGGTTTTGAATGCAAAAAAAAGAAGTAAGTGTGACAGTCAAAGTCTCCAGAAGAGCTGTGGCAGATTCTCCAAGATTGAGCTTCCAGTAGTGATGTACTTAAATCTGGTCTTGGTGCTGAGACCACTTACTCGGTCTCAGCTCGGAATTGAAATCGATTCTATTCGATCGTGAATCGGTCTCAGGCTACAGCAGCATGGTTTTAAAGGGAGACCTTGAAACAGTTTCATACCCTCAAAATAATTACACACATTAAATGAATAAAAAAAAAAAAAAAACAATATTTGAATATGTGAATCAATTAATTCACACTGTACTGACTGGTGCTGTGTAGAAGATACCTAAATGTTAGAGATGTAAAGGAAAACAGATTTTTTTTTTATTAGGTCTTGATCTTGCCTCAGTCTCACCTCCTCCAAAGACCCAGTCTGCCCCCAAATCCCAAAGTCTTGGTCTTGACTCACACTCAACTCTTTAAGGTCTTGGACTGGATTTGAAGTCATGTAAAAATGCTTCCAGGCATGTAAAAATGTGAGATCACAAAACATCATAGAATTAAAATGTATTTCTATAGTCATTCAGCATGACTCAAATGAAATGTGCAAAGATCAACTAAAGAACTATTTGTTCAATAAATATGCTGCATATACATACTCAGATTTGATGCACTGTATTCATAAGGCATATTTCCAGCAATAAAAAATGAAAGCTGCCTGGGCATCTCTGTTGCATGACCACAGAGTCATAGTCTAAAAATAAAGCCCAGCAAAATAAAAGATTCATTCCTTAGTAGAGCGGCTCCCATCAGACCTGAGGCACCTTCCAGACCACCTGTGCGGGGTTGCAGCTCAGGACCAGCTCAGCCGCCGTAGAGCAGAGAAACTAATAACCCCACAGCCGACGCTGCATCTCCTCTATTCAGCACTTAAAAGCCATGATTGAATTTCATCTTGATTTCATTAAATATTCATAAAGGCCAATTAGAAGGGCAGTGCTGGTTGGCAGCGAGGACCTCTCTCCATCTCTCTGTCACATACACTCCGTCAGATGCTACTGGGTGGGGCGGTGTCTAACAGACCAGCAGATCCAGCCTGGAGAAAAGTCTCCAGATAAATTTCTCTCTTTCTTTTTGTCTGTATCCCCTTCTCTTTCTTTCCAATTCATCCACTTTAATTCTCTCACATATTCATGTAGAGAACAGACACTGTAGACTGATACGATATGATACACTCACACTGAGACATCATTAAATAAAACTAGAAGGCAAGGAAGAGCTTTATGCTGTAGACAGAGATGCAGAGAGAACATTAGGCTCTAATAGGCACTGAGCAATGCCATACTACACACACACACCATCCACCCAACCATCCATCCATCCAGAACATGCCACTTGCTGACTGATGGACTTTCAAACTGAGTTATGGGAGCCAGACTAAAGGTGGAAGATTATAGGATGAGGAGAAGGTGGGGAAGGGGGGGGTGAGTAATATAGATGACAGAGAGGTAGATTTCATAAACAGAACCACATGTGGTCAAGCAAAAACATCAGTGCTGGTGTTCCAGCTAGAGCCATAAAAGGCTTTATTTGAAAGTAGCTATGAGTTTCTTATGAACATATGAGCCGGTATATGGAAGTAGGTGTGAGTTAGCCTTTTTCCACCAACACAGAATGGGTGCTGGTTCAAAGCAGCCCATGGTTCCGACAGCTTAATAGCCAAACCATCAGAAAACAAAGTTTTCTAATGCAGGGTGTAAAAATAATAGCCATAGCTTTGTGAACTTTTTATATGCATAGCCAAAAGGCATCGTCATAGCATACAATACAGTACGTTTATGTTTACCTCAAAGGTTTTTACAGTGAAAATCATAATTAGTTTGTCATAGTCGGCGGTAAAAGGGTCGTTACTTCCTCAGACCTCTAATCACTGGTGTGAACTTTTAAATAATAATTTGCAACCCTGTGAAACAGAAATCATAATGTAATTTTCTTAGAAACGCAATATGTCCAAGTGAACCAATCTCAGTGGTTTTACTCAGTGGAAATGCGATGATCCATGACATAGTATAATAAAAAGTCTGTCCGGATAGTAACGGGAATAAAATTCCCATGCTCCGTAGGGCTTCTGCATGGGGATGGTGGTCAGTCCCCTGCATGAGGATGGTGGTCATGGGATCTCAGATAAACAATAGGACCCGTTTCAGTTACATTCCAGATTTGGCACTGCCCAGATGTTTGTTTTAGTGAAACCCTGCTGAAGTTCCTCATCACTAGAACAATGCAAGCAAGTTTTTTTTAGCAAATGCTGGATCATTTAACAAGAGAGCCCAATTTCCTGAACAGAGAGATCATAGGAGATGAATCACGGGTGTTTGGGTACGATCCTGACACAAAAGACAAAGTGCTGAAGGGCACACGACAACATCACCTCACCCAAAGAAAGCTCACATGAGCAAATCAAAAACCAAGTCACTGTTTATCGTCTTTTTTTTTATTCTCAAAGGATCGTCCATAAAGAATTTGTACCAGAAGGTCAAGATTAGAACACGCTTGAAAGGCCACCATTTCGGCACAGTAAAGAACGTCCATAGAGCCGTGACTGAGACTCTGAACATCCTTACAATTCACTATTTCAAACTGCTACCGACAATGGTAATTCTCATAACATAATTCTCATTACTTTCTGGACAGATCTTGTATATTATATATTAGCATTCTTAGAAAACATTTAGTCTTTGCATTTGTCTTTTTATTCGGTGATACTTAATGTATTGTGCATGATATGACCAGGGGCATAACTACCAAGTAAAATAAGGTCAGTTTCAGGTTGCCTTTAATGGCAGTCATGCAAATAACTTGGCTTGTTGTCATGGCAACAAGAAAATGTCATCCCCAAGCTTCTGAGGTGACTGTTTCTTGGTTCCAGGCCATCAGCATTTTGGTACTGGAAACAAAATGACTCTGATAACCAAACTAACAGCAGGTAAGTGCAGAACAGTTCCATGTTAGATGCTGATACTGGCACGAACACGGGCATACTGCAGTAACAAAGCGCACTGTTTGCTAAAGGGGATGGACGCAGAGTGGGAACGTGCAGAGTAATGATTTTTATTTTAGTTATTTTAGATTTCTCTCTATATAGATCGGCTCTCTGGGGAGGCACATTACGGACAAACAGCACAGTTCATAGGCAGTGCAGTCATGGATCCTGTTATAACAGCAACCTGAAGGCCCCCTTCCTCGTTGACCCGAAACAAAAATCAATACCACGCTGCTGACTTCACAAAATCAATCAATCATTTTACAGCCCGGATAGTTTACCAAATGGCCCACTCGCAATCTGCTCTCCGAAGGGACCTGTCACTGATGGAGTCCTGAAGGAGTGACCTGATATTTATGCGATGCAAAGATCAATGACCTCCTGCTTGCTCCTAGCTAAGTGGAGCCACACTGCTGAGTCATGGTACACAACAGCAGTGCACTCTGGGACACCTGCGCCTCTCCCAGCATTACCTCGAATTAGCCTCATGTACTACTTTAAGGCCAAATCTGAATGTTTGGCTTGTAGATAAAAAAGCTACAGCAACTGGCTGGCAGATCAGTTGCTATGAAACCAAACCGCTGCAAGTCGTGTTGTGCCAACAGGAAAGTATGTGAATGAAAGAATGATTACTCAAAGTGCTTTCCAGTTCATATCGCTGATTAACTAAAGAAAGTGATAGGACTAAATTGGTTGAGCCTGCCAGGATAATCTGTTGAAGTACGCAGACATACTATTTCCTGCCTTCATTGGCTAAAAAGCAATTTAAAGCAAATAAAGCAAAGCAATTGGTACACCATCTATTGTGTAGGTCAGACAGTCTGAGTTAACATTTACTGGCATGGCTTCATTTTTAGAAGATGTGTGTGCTCAGGGGCAGAGCTAAGTAATTTATTGCTATATGAACATACAGTATATGATGGAATTGTTTGCACTGACCTCTCAGACGCACACACACACACACAGCCATCTAAAGTATCTACACTTGGAATGTCAGATACTCTCAATATAACAAAGATGACCCAAGTTTCATGCTAGAAGGTTTAAACATTATTAAGAACAAAAAAACACCATATTTTTTGATATTGAGACAAGATTGAAAGGTGTATGATGAAAAAGGTTCACATTTCTCACGTGAAGTAATAAAACACAACAGTGTGTGCTCTAATAGAAAAATAGTCAGCAACAGGATGATGTGATGGAGCCCAAATAGAAATTGCAATTTCATTCATTCATTCATTTTCTTGGCCGCTTATTCCTTTTCAGGGTCATAGGAGAGCCGGTGCCTAGCCGGCAGCATAG
>JAOTRJ010000033.1:5973231-5984682 GCA_028564905.1 Leptodoras praelongus | reverse complement strand
GTGTTGGTCTATCACATAAAATCCCAATAAAATACATTTAAGTTTGTGGGTGTAATGTGAAAAAATGTGGAAAAGTTGAAGAGGTATGAATGCAGTGACCAGCTTTCTAAACACCTTCTAATTGTCAGTAATAATAATAATAAGAAGAAGAAGAAGAAGAAGAAGAAGAAGAGGAAGAAGAAGAAGAAGAAGTGAGATTTATATAGAAAACCCAAGGTCACTTTACAAATAAGAAACAACAATAAACAGATAAGAAACAATGATACACAAATAAGAAACAACAAAAAGCCAGACAAAGATTACTCAGGAGTGGTGGTAGATGGTGAGAGGATGTCCTGAGAGAAAATATAGGTTTTAAGCTGGGTTTTAAAAGTAGATAGAGAAGAACAGGAGTGAATAGGTGAAGGAAGGGAGTTCCAGAGAGAGGGGCCAGCAACACTAAATGACCTGCCACTCTGGTAGACAACCTGAACCTGGGGAGAGCAAGAAGACCTGTATCAGACCTTAATTTGCGAGGTATAATGTAGGGATGGAGTAGTTCTGCAAGGTATGAGAGTGAAAGACCATGAAGCATCATGAAGAAGAAGAATTTTATACTGGACGCATTTAACTATAGGTAACCGATGTAACTGTTGATGGATGGGAGAGATATGTGCAGATTGCTTAGTGGGTAACAAGGCAGCATTTTGTATACGCTGGAACGGGTTGAACAGATTTGGAGGGTAAACTAGAGAAAAGAAAGTTACATTATCAATATCTTTCATGATAATAAAATTATTATGAAATGCTAGATTGCTAGAATGAAAATTCTGGCCATTTTCCTCTTCTTGGTCAAAAATGTTCAGAGACTAAAATTTGGGTACCTCCTTATAATGCTGTCTAATGTTAGCTATATTGAACATACAATGACAGATTTTATTTCATATTACTGTACTCAAAGCATTCTTCATTTACCTTCACAGAAAGCGAAGGCACTGTATAAGCACATCAAGTGGGAAAATTGAGTGAAGATTAGCAGTGTAAGATTGTGTGAAAGGCAGGGCTTCCATGGAGTCAGTTAATATCTGAGAGTTCCAAAGGGCCTACACAGACTCATATGTGCATCCTCTCATTCGATGTTTTTAATGGGATGTTTTAATAAACTTCTGATGTGGTGTATCGGCGAGTGACAATGTGCAAAATGCGTGGTTAGCAAGTCTGTGAAGAGATACTTACACACAGACTAGAGGATATTGTAAAAGAAAGACATTTTCTAAAGTAGATGCCGATCGAGCCAAGCAGACTCACTGCTTGCCTTCTCACATTAGTGCTGGGATTGATTAGCCGGAGCATCTGTTTGACCCTGCGCTCTGCAGCCAGGAAGAGGCATCCCAGAGGGCCAGAATGCAGTGATTAAAAATTAAAAATCAATACGTACACAGAACTGCTGTGACCTGTTCTTAGGATACAAGAAATGTATAATGCCTCAGACCTGAATGAGTTTGGACAGCTTCAGTTCCCTCTGGCATTTCAGCATGCATACACAAGCTCAACTTCAACCTCTGATAGCCCACTGAAAAAGCGAGCTCCCAGCTGGTTGGATGCTTCCCCTTATTATTTATAGCTGCCGTGAAATGTGATTTTAAGCACCGACATTCCAACAGCTTACAGCCGAATACGAGTACAGATGGTTATCTATGGAAAGATATGTAATCTGCCTTGTACTGGTAAATTACTTTGGCTAATATTCTCCTCATGCATTACCTCATGTCAAGGAACCGAAAAGAAACTGCGAGTTGAAATCACGGCTCGCTGCTCGTCAGCCAGCACAAATAAATTGGACGGCTTGCAAAAAAAAAAAAAAAAAGCCAATTTACAGACTGATATAAATATTCTTTCCCTGCGTTCTTTGTGTGTCTGTTCAACGGACTAGTTTCTCGGCTAGCTATAAGCCTGAAGGATGCTCCAATCACTAAGAGATGCTCCAAGTTGGCCTCCATTTTGTACATATCATATATATATATATATATATATATATACACACACCACACACACAGCACTTCAGCGAGATTTCATTTCGTTATTTGGGTAAGATCCGAGCCAGCTGGCTGAGATAAGACTGGGTTAGTTATGTTGGTGATGGTAGTGGTGATGTTAAGTCTGTTACACAGGACACCAGCAGGTGGAGTAAAGCATGAGGATAGACAGAGCAAAAAAGCTGCTGCTCACTCCTTTAGGGCTTGATGAGATACGGCTCCAAAATACCGACATTCCACTGACACAAAACGCTGTTTCAGTCATTTGTAATTACATGGTTCTCTATCGATAACATGTTTCACTGGCATTGTGTGTGTGTGTGTGTGTGTGTGTGTGTGTGTGTGTGTGTGTGAGAGGAAGAGAGAGAGAGAGACAAAGAGAGAAAAATCATAGAGAGTGTGTTAAAAAATGAGCTGCTTTATTGCCCTGAAATTGTAAGTAATATTTTATGCTAACTGTGATTTCTCATATTCTGCCCATTTAAGCATTATGCCTCCCAGAAAGATGCATTTCAAGGAGGAATTCAGTGTTGTTGAAGCAAATTGTTTACAGTTTACTACCTTGTATTGTGAATTGTTTTCATAGACCTGCCATGCAAGTTGGCTTCATTTCAATCTTGCCTCATTTCAATCAAGCTTCCATTTAAGCAACGCATGCTTTAAAACGGTGTAATTATTGCTTACTGAGTCCTTTTTCCACAAAATGATATTTTGATTTCTAAGGCTTGAGCAGAACTGCGAGAAGCCTGTTGGCTTGTCACTTCCCCGTAATCCGCCAGTTCTGACTGTTAAACAATGTCAGCCTACACGTTCTTCTACCTACATGCTTTTCTTAATAAATAGTTAAGCCTTGCCAACTGAAATAAAAACATGTGCAGAATAGTGTCAGTTCAGTTGTAAATCGCATCGTGGGGAAGCGATAAGGTTTTGAACAGTACTGCTCAGCCCTAAAAAAAAGAGAGAGAGATAACTGAAAACAGTCTCGATAAGCAATTACGTTAAACACCTATGAGCTCATATTCATGCATGCTTGTTTCCATGGCATTATTATGATGGACAATAGCAGATTAGCTGACGTGTCTCTCTCCCAGACAGAAAGTGTGTGTGTGTGTGTGTGAAAAGGAAAGATAGACAGACAGACAGACAGCAAGAACAAAAAGTATTGCACCATTGTCTCATGTTTGACAGTTTGAGTCATATAAGCTTCGAGAAAAGGTCAGTGAAAATAGAGAGTGAATTCATTTATAGTCTGTCCTCTCCCTCCTGTTATCTAAGGACATTCATCTGTCCTGCACAATAACCAAGTTCTTTTTAGAACCTTACACTGAATGATGAACGATGCACAATGCAGGTGTGCTGCGTCACTTGGCTGTGTCATCCCTGTTCTCACCTTGAAGAATTCTGCATGTCTTGTTTGTAGTTATTAATTGGTTTATATAGATAATGTGTAGTAGAGGCCTGACCAGAGTAATATCAGTTCTCTTTAAATTCCATTGAAAGTGCACTATGTTTCATAACCATAGTAATAAGAATGTGATGTCATACCCTGCGGTCCTCACTAAAACTAAAACCAAGGTGGCATGTAAATAAATAAAAATACACACACATATACACACACACACACACACACACACACAAGCAAGCAAATAAATAAATAAAAGAAACACCTTTTGAGCTGGACTCAATTTCAAATTACCGACCTCAGCTCCTAGAACCTTTTATTCCCCAGCACCCCCACCCCCACCCTCTCTGCTATCCTCTCTTATTTCCCACTTTAGATGATGCTCCATTTTTCTCCCTCACCTAAAAAGCCCAAGCATCCATGCTAAGGCTTAAAAGATGAGATGGCGCCCACTCCTCCTCCCCTTCCCTGTCTAATCCTGAAGTGTGTCCTCCATCATCGAACGCTGGATGACTCCCATTACACTCCTCCACCATCCCCTCCATCCGAGAGAAAGGTCAGGTTCAGAGTCCTTCTCTCCTTCTAAATTGGCTGTTTTTCGCCGCCCGATTCCCAGCTCCAGCTGTGATTGAGGCAGCCCTTCTTCGGTTCGTCTCAGGCATGATCTTCCTCAAAAGGTCAGCTTTGTGAACCTTGGGGGCTGCAAAGAATTCTGGGTGATCTTCTTTTCTTTTTCAGAGAGGCTTGCTTATTAACATCAAATTTCCTTCACAACAAAAAAAAAACATTCCTACCATTTTTAATATGCAGAATAGAGTGTGGAATCTGTTCAATTTAATCGCTGAATGCCTAGCATTTTCTAAATCTACTTTCTGACTGGAGCCACTTTAAGAGACGCTTGTATCGATTGAACTGAATTGAATCAAGCCAAATCTCAACTTGCATTGAATCAAATAATCCTCACTGATACTCCATTACAGAGGTGGTGCTGGCTACATTTCTTCAAGGTGCAAAGAAAAAAAAAAAGCCGCCTGTGTGTTTTAGTGTGCCTGGAGACCGTCAGGGCTGGCTGTGATACTCAGTGGTTTGGTATTAGAAAAACGAGGCCTGTCTGAATATTGACCCTGCCCCCCCCTCCCGTAGGGATCGACAGAGACTCAGTGGCGTCAGGCAGACTTGCCGCAGCTCCAGGGCTGGGCTGACAAGGGACTGCTGACACAGCCAAAGATGGTAAGGAGACTGCCACCCACTTACTGCCATTTTTACCACCATTCCTGCTGCTGCCCTGCTGGCGACAAAGGCCTCGCACACTGCGCACCGAGATATTAGTGTCAAGGGTGCTTTGTGTTTACAATAATACAGTGCACATCTAGTAGATGGTGGTAGCTATTGTGTAAAGTTTGCTCTACTGTATGTGCTGTGATTGCAGAGCTTGTTAAGTGTGAAGTCTTAGAGCTCACATTTAGACATAGAACACACAGAAGCACATTAAACACCATAGCTGTATTTCCCATGGTTTGGTTTCTGCTTTATTTCTATCTGTGTCTCCTTTTCTAGATTCATGTTCTTTTCTTCCTGGATTTTGTTGACAAAAGGCATGAAACTTGCACAGAGCTAGGCACCGCCCCCAGGCCACTCTAATGACTGGAGAGCATTACCAGTGAAAACATGTATTAGAATAGAGCCTGACATTTCAACATCCCCACTAATAAGGCCATTATAGTGCACTGGTTAAATGGCAGGTAGCACAGGCACACTGAAACACATCCGTTCATGGTGCACACACACACACACACACACACTCATACACACACTCAATCCAACACATCTCTGGATCTCCTTGGCTCGGGGACATTAGGCTGGTTGAACCTGTATTTTTATCCCCATCCTGACATTCTTATGTAAGGCAGAGTGGCAGAGCTACTTTCCTTCCCACTCACACACACTTGCGCGCACACACACACACACACACATACATACATACACACACACAACTCGAGCGAAGCGACACAGCATTCAGGAACAGTCGGCAGATCTGCCATTGCATTTGCAGAAATAAAGGAGTGTAATCTGGGGCCGGTGTTCAGTTGAATAAGAGGCAAGCTGATGTCTGTCCTCAGGCTGCCACCGAGCCTTTTGTGACAGCACAACCTGCCTTTATCACTGGCTGCCTTCTCCTGAGTCTGAAAAACAGTACATCCCGACCTCCATGCAAATGCCATTTATACGGAATGTTCCACTGTTGGAGAAGACATATTCTATACACTATATTATATAATTTGCCCCAGAATATGTGCTGATATTTCAAGTTCGCTTTTAGCAGCGACAGGCAGAAACACCATAAGTGCCTCCTTTGTGCGATAGCTTTTCAAAACAAGGGAGAAGAGTTAAAACTTGGGAGGATGATTAAATTATTTGTGCACTGTAGCAAAGTAGAGCAAATGTATTTAATTCTATTATTGATTTCATTCTATTTTTTCCTTTTATTTATATAAAAGGAACAGGTAGACATTCTATCATGCTGGTAGAATATAACAGAATGGCACAGAGAATATATAGACAGACTTAATAATGCCCTGTTCACCCAAACACACACACACACACACACACACACACACACACACAGATGAATCTCGTCCTGCTGCAGTAGTGACTACTTTACCACTGTGTGAGTCTCTCTGCGTCTCTGTCTCAGCACTGTGTCCATACTGTCAAAAGCATAATTAACATTTGCCTCCTCTGAGATTTGCACACTTCGGGCTACAAGCATCATTTTGTCATATTGGAAATAGCGAGGGGATGTGTATGCCAAGACAACAAAATAAAGGCAAATAAATACAGACAAAATTACCCAGCATCTTTAGTTAAAGAATTTTCAGTATTGCAAATGTAATAAATTTACACTTTACATTTGTAATGTTTTTACACCGAAGACTGAGACTCTTTTGTCTTCATTTTTGGAATCGTAAATAATCTCCAACATGTGGACACTGGCCTAGCTTTAGACTGAGAGCACAACAATTGTTGTGACTGCTTTTAACAAGGGAGGACAAAGTCTCAGAGTGCAAACACAAAATCTAGCTAAAAATATCAAAGGCTGTATTTTAGCTTAGATCTCAGTTTTCCCGTCTCCACTCTATCATTTGCCACTTTGGAATCTATCAGCGCAAAGCATTAAGATGCTTTTGTTTCTCTCCATCTCTTCACTTTAGACTTCGGTCTGAATTCCACACCACGTCTGAAAAGCAGAGCTGAATATTAAACAGGGTTGCGTAAGATCCCTCTAGTGACAAACGGGTTGAGTTCATCCAGGTGTGATCAATGTTTGTTTCTTTGAAGGAGATTCTTTTTCTTATTATTTATTTATTTATTTATTTATTTATTTTTATTTAACTGCATTTTAGTGACAAATGAAATGTTTTGACATTGACAGCTGCCCCTGTGAGACCCCGTAGCTGGTTTCTAAAAAAAACCTGTCAGTTTAAAACACCCAGTGCACAATGAGAAAGACATCACAGCTCCTGTGTTCATACAGTGTGCAGCGCTGTCTCCTGCGGTCAAGATCTTTAGTATGGAAAGGTGCGAACGCTGAACTGAACCCTTCCAAGTTTTTCAACACTTCATAATTGGTTGGTTCTAAGTAATTCTGACAGGAGAAGACAGTTACGTGCGCAAGCCCACAAGGAACTGACACTACTGTTACCACCCAACGCCTGACTAAATTAAAAGGCACATGCGTTCAAAATCCTGAAAGTAAAAAATAAAATTGCAGGCAGAAACAAGGTGCTCCGTCTCCCTCAGGGCAGACTTGATACACTTCTAACACCTGCTCTTAAATGCACAACTGCACATGTCACTGTTGCTGTCACACAGCCAAATTAAAAAACAATCATTGATTGGTAAAGCGAGGCAAAGAAAAACCATGTCGTGATTCCAGAATCTACCATGTGTGCATAAAACTCTAGGATGTAGAAAGCTATATGCTGGTATGTAGAAGAATTTACTTCTGTGTATTGATGGTAATATAGAGATGATAAACTGTATTAGGGAATGTTAGATAAATATAAATGCTGATAGTTTGATGGTTTTTGGCTGTTTACAAAAAAAGTAAAGTAATTAAGTAAGCAAGTACAATTTATTCAAGATTTCTGCATCTTTAGAAATGCTGTTTTTGTTTTAGCATGGGCCTTCTGTAATAAGAGAGCCACCATCCGTTCACCCCATCTTACCCGCATTCCCTCTCTGCAGATAATCAGTAACATGGAGCCTCAGGTGACAAACGGGCCGAACCCGGCCACAGCCAACGGGCCATCGAGCAACAACCGCAGTTGCCCGTCGCCCATGCAGACCAGCGGATCCAACGATGACAGCAAGACCAACCTCATTGTCAACTACCTGCCCCAGAACATGACCCAGGAGGAGTTCCGCAGCCTTTTCGGCAGCATTGGCGAAATCGAGTCCTGCAAGCTGGTCCGCGACAAAATCACAGGTACTGCAGGAAGCAAAGATGAAGGCATGTGGGAGAAACTGATGCAAGGAAACTGACAGAGGGTGGGAAGTGGGTGTGAAACGTACCAAAAATAAGGGAAATACTGTACAAGCGCCAGTCTGGCCTATTGAAATAAAAGCAGTCAAATCCCCCTCAAAATGTCAGTGTAGGTGTGAAATGGAGGACAGCCTACTGATGCTTCCCTGAACAGCAGATCAAGTAAGTGCTGAGCACAGGTGATCAGAGAAGCAGTGCTGCTGGTCAGCTATGGAGCAGGGTGCTGTAGTCAGCTGAGCTTCGTATGGCACGGAGCATTGGTCCATGATCTCAAGGCTTCCTGCTGTTCATTATACTTTAAGGGCCATATATTTAAGCCCTCTCAGAGAGAGAGAGAGAGGGAGGACACACTGGGGTATGTATGCTGCACTCCCCTGCTAATCCCGCACTAGTAGCCATGTGGGTGGCACACAGATGGATGTGGAGGCTGCGAAAAGATAATGCCAGATAATGGCTTCCATTTTATATCCTGCTTAGTGACACTTTGCTCCAGATAATCTCATTAGACCAGGGACAGGCCTAAAGCCACTGTTTTTTTTTAAACAAAAAGAAGGAGATGGGCTTGAAAGAGGGAGGGGGAGAGAGCTGGTCACAATTCCCAGCAAGAAACAGTCCAAACCTACACTGTGGGTCATTGATGTTACTGGCGACTAGGCAGAAGGCAGAGCGTCAGTCCTGAGATGGCACCACTTTCTGTCTCCATATGGTTTAAGGATTTATTTTTAATCACATTATTATTTTTTTCAGCCCACACTATTGTACCATTTAGAATTTTCATGAACTATAATATACACCTAATAAAAAAAAAAATCATTAAGATTACACTACACTTGGCTGGCACTACACATGCCCTGGGCTGCGTTAAATCCATTTTATTACAAACTATTTTAATATTTCACATTTTGTATTTTTTCAGGTTGGATTAATATTAAGCTGTTTGGAATTAAATTTTTATCATTTGTAACATCAAAAACATTATACTACAAATTACAAAGAAAACACAAACCTTTCAAATAAAAGCCAAAGTTTAAACAGATTACATCCTAATGCATTCTAATTGTTTTAAAGTGAATTTAACTCTGTTGTAAAAAAATGATACAGTCAAAGTAAAATTTAAACATTTGTGCTTTGATGAGATGCGTTCACTTTCCTCCGCTCCTAGAGCAAAGAATTGTTAAAAGGACGACATGCAGTATATTTGTATATGACAAATTGCTCAAAATGAAAAGATTTTATGATCTTCGCCAAAGTTCATGCTTATAGGTAAAATCTGTTTTTATGTTACAAATCTATGCGTCAGGGAAATGAAACAGCTCAACAGGTATTTTCTCAAATACCACGTAATTATTGTTACACCTCAACTCATTTCACTCACCTGTTCCATGTTCAGAAAAGGAACCTGACTATTTTCTAAATACCACCAGGTAATAGTATTGAGGGAATAAGAATCTATGAAACAATTAGGAAGCCTCTATGCCTGAGTGCAGGAAGCACTTGAGAACATGGGCACCGTTCGTTTCTACAGGGTCTCTGAAATAGCATAGGAGAGCACAATGGCTTATAAATACTCTCATTTCTGCCTTTCTTCCACTCTGTACTGTTAGATGTCTGTGGCGCAAGTCTCACGGGTTCAATTTCCTAGTTCGGAATTTCAGACTAACTAAGCACCCCCTTTCTTCTTTGAGAAAAATGTCTATATGCTCAGACTGCTGCCTTCATTAACGACAGTCTCAGGGTTATGAGGAAGAGAGAGAGAGAGAGAGTGACAGAAAGACACAGAGGGAGAGAGAGAGGGCCCCGGTGCCTCAGTGTCAAAATATTTGACCAGAACAACCTTCCTGTTCAGATTGAGTGACTGTCACGTGCATGCCGATGCAAGTAAAAAGACATTCTTCTTTGTTTTTCAAAGCACTTTGACATACACGAGAATCCTTTTACAGGCAGTTCAAAAGCAGCCCCGATGGCTCCTTCGACAAGGTGACAACAGGCAGGTCTCTTCTTCCATTTTCTTCTCCTTTCCCTCGTTTCTGTCAGCTTTGATGATACACCAGGCAGATGAGTTAACTCTAGCTACAGCTACCTCTCTTGCTCCCTAACAGCCTGGCCAAATGCTGCCCACTGAAGTGCCAAGGAAAATTGTTTACCCGTCTTCTCTGGCACACACACTTACGCGCACAGTTCTCCTCTAACCAGCTGTCTGTGCATGCAATAAACCAGGGACTTGACGTCTAATCTTTTATTGAGTGCCAATATACTGTATATAGGTGTAGAAAACGGTATATGTGAACACACACACACACACACACGCTCTATCAACTCCTTCATTTTGTCAATCTATCATCTTAACCAAATAGCGAAAGCTATGTTTCATGAGCTGCATCAGTGAGTTGTTATGGGTAATATTTATTCTTATTTACTGTGTATATTTTGTCAGCAAAATCTATTTTAGCCCTGCTATAAAAGTAGAAAAAAGTCATTGCAGTGAGCATTTGTTTAAGGCCCTGAATAAAACAGATTGCTATGCTGCTAACATAGTGCAAAGTCTTTGTTTTTAAAAGCCTGAATCAAGCATGCATCTTCCGCCAATGCTGCTGTCTCAGCTCCTCTCTTGCTGTCTAGGGTAATAAAAGAGCTAAACACATATACAGTGTGAAGAGGTTTCTTATAGCCTACGCTGAATCTTCCCTGAAAAACCCTTAATGGAATATGTAAATGTGTTTGTAGGAGGACAATACTTGGGCTTGGTCAATAGAGAGGACACAGAAGGGAGACTGATCCGTCTGCGTTCGTGTGACTGGATGCATTTTGTCCATATGAATGTGCTTGTGTTTGGAATGACAAATCTGAAAAAGTAAACACAGTCACGTAGGGCAAAGCGAATGACTGCATCTGTGATATTCTAGCTCAGGAGGAGGGTTAAAATGAAAGTCTTCTGTGAATGGCAAACAATTACTGTGCAATTAAAAATGAAAAAGTGCTCCTTTTGCTTTGTCTGGCACACAGGCCGATGTTCTATCATGTCCCCTGAAAGGGAAAATCGAATGGTACACACACCCTCATCCACTTTGATGCCTGCCATTTCCCTTCATTGTTTTCCCATTGTCTCTCAATCCGCAGGCGCCATTGGCTAGTGTTTAATGGCTTGGCACACAAAGTGATGCTCCGATCAGTTCAGTCTGGGTTTAACACTTATGTAGCTGACACCAAACAGCTTCCTACATTGTACATCTGCTTGTCCAGTTCCATAATCCATTCAGATACTGAACACCACCGTCATCTGTCATACTACTGACCTGAGTGCAGCGAGTCTAAGCAAATTCTGAGAGCCAACTCGACCTCCAGCGGATCTTAGAGCAGCACAGAGAAGCAATAGTCAGTCAGTCATTATCTGTACCGCTTATTCCCAGTTAGGGGGTCACGGGGGAGCCGGTGCCCAGCCGGTAACTCTGAGCGCAAGGGCAGGAACCAACCCTAGACAGGGCGCTAAT
>JAOTRJ010000033.1:5939611-5949862 GCA_028564905.1 Leptodoras praelongus | reverse complement strand
ACTCCACGTGTTCATTCATAGTTTTGATGCCTTCAGTGAGAATCTACAATGTAAATAGTCATGAAAATAAAGAAAACCCATTAATGAGTGTTGAGTGTTGAATGGTGTGTCCAAACCTTTGGCCTGTACTGTACTGTATATATCATACATCATCTCCCTGGTGTTCAATACACTTTGTCCATCGGTCAAGAAGCATTCGTAATGTTTTAGGCTGAGCTGCCAGCCACGAACGCACCGCTGTCCTAACTTCTTCACCAGACCTGAAGCTTCGTCCTTCTTCATGGCCTTGTACGAACTTCCTTGAACTTTTCTATCCAGTCATACACACTTCTTCCGCCAAAAACTTTCTCTGTACTGTGCGCAAAGTCTTCGATAAATAGCGGCACCAGACACACCACACCCTCACACCCCCCCCAAAAAAATGAATCACTGCACACTGCGCTTCTTTCATGCAAATCAAAAGTGGGGCAGCCGTCGTTTCTCACACCGCAGTCACAAATAAATGGATATAACATGTTCTCACTCTGACCAACAGAAGGTTTAATATAACTGGAGTGCGGAGCATTTGAGTCCCCCCGTACTTTAATTGTTCGCTGTATGGGGAAACCTGTTGATCCAGGCAAACTTGACAAAATATGATGCTTTATATTTATATATTTTCATTGATCATGGCACAAGCTGATTTTTAAATTGCGTGCATCTGGATCATTTGAGAACAGCGGCATGTTTACACAGACGACACTTACAAATACAGATGCGAAAGATCAGATCTGAATTGTACAATTAGGCTTTTAATGTGAACTTTATCTGTATGGTTACCTAGAGTTTGAGTGTTCATGTCAGGAAAGGATTGAGTTGTGGGGGAAAGCATTAATTAGCCCTGTCGGCCATCCTGAATCGGCTTAATGGAGACATAAGACAGGGGCAGGTTTCATGAGGGATAGAGGTCGAGAAGTGGACAAACAGACAGGAACCCAAAATGAGAGTGACTGATGGGGATGAGAGTCTAATGCATTAGCTCAGCAGGTCACCAGGGCTAATGAATAGACTAGAGAGAGAGACAGAGAGAGAAAGAGAGAGAGAGAGACAGAGAACCACCTTGATTTAATATCCTATTATGTCCTGCCTCAAACTTCATTCAAATGTCATATTAAATTACTGATCTTCCCCCTTGCGCTAAAAGGTGTAAACCTCTGGAGACAATGTCATTCATACTGCCAGCATATCATCTCTACATGAGCCTGAACATGTCATGAATTTATTCTTTGATAGTTAATTTGATGTTATTAAATTTCCTTTGTATCATCCTGCTTCAGATCCGTTTTCAATCATCTGTCACATATATGAAACCATTACAATGATAGACCTCAGCTTAGCCGATAATACACCGCCCGCCCTGTTGTTAATCAAAGTGATGGATTTCGACACAAAAATGTGAGATAAACTTCAAATATTAACTTTAGAGCTCAGCTGATCTCGGGTTGCTAAAAGCCAGATATGATTAGTCTTTGTTTTTTCATTAGCAGAATCTCATAAATTAAAAAAATCTATTACACCAAGCAATTATATGTAAAAGTAAGACATTTTGGAGAGCTATTATTTTTAATGCCACCATAAAATGCTCAGGTCATAACAAAACTGGACTCTTAGCTTTAGGCTATATTAGCTGTGTCTCTGAGTCTGTCAGGCATCAGGTGGTTCTTCCAACTTAGTTAGTGCCAGATTCTTGGCTTGCATAGTGGTTGACTCTGCAACATGCCTGATGGGGCTGAACATTGTAATGGGCCATTTCTGGATGGGCATCTTCTTCAGCGAGTCAGGGCTTTAGCATTAGTTCCACTGGGTGAGTAAGACCATCTGCCTTGCATTAACATCAGAACCCTCCTTCTCTTCACAGGCTGGACAATTTGCTTAATATGGCCTATGGCGTTAAGAGGTAATTCAACTTCACCGAATGCCAGATGTCCATGTTCAAAAAAATGATTTCTTTTTTTTTTTTTAGTTGATTCTTCATTTTCTGAAGTCACTTGCATCTGATTCAGTTCAAGGTTTTTCCCTGTCTCTTAAGTTTGATTTTAACTTGATTCTGCTTGATTTCAAATCACCAACCACGCTAGTCTTTACAAATATCCAAATTACCTTTCATAAGTTTAGTGACGAGTATGCATTGTTTGATTCTGATGACTGTAGAATTTTGAGTTTTTGGTATTTTCTGTGTTTTACTTGTGTATTTAGCTGTGGTTGCCACAGGATTCAAGGTCTCAAGCCCAAACTCCGCCGAGCTACGTTTCTTTATAGATACAGCAATGCAAATTACCACTATTCCAAAGTCCCTGTTGCAGTAATATAGACAGCTCTTTATCCCTCAGATGGCTTATAGGTGTTACTAAGTCTGTTTGCTTGACTCTCTTATTTTTGCAGCAGTTTTACAGATCAGGCATCTGTAAAGTTTTCTGCAAGTAAATGAAATGACAGAAATGCTAAAGGGAGCTGTGTTAGTCAGTGAGTCTCATTAAATGTTTCCTGCCCTTTTGATATAAAAGCGTACCCTGGCACCTTTAACGTTTTGTCCTATTTTTGGATGGAGAGGGTACGAGTGAGGCGGAGGGGGGGTGAGAGTTCTCATGGATCCCTGCAGGAAACAAGTGTTTCACTGCAGCTAGCACAACCTCTGATCACCTGGGTTTTGCTCATGTACAGTTTTTGCTCCTTTTGTGCTTATTATTTATAAAAGAATGGCAGTATTTCTTTAACAAAGTGAATGTGTTGTGATGGAGGATACTGCTTTTAAACTGACTGCAATGTAAAATCTTTTTTGTGTCAGTAGTAGTATGAGTCATTACGTGTTTGTAACCTATCATTGATAAAATTAGAAGATATGCTCGCCTTAAAGTACTCTCACTTACTTCATAAAGCCATCAATGGCTTCCTCTCAGAAATACAGGGCACAACTTATAGCATTAAGAGGCTTCCCTGTTTCTACCCTTAATGTCCAGCGAATTTCTGCAGTATATTCAGACACTTGTGGAGGGGAAGGAAAGAAAAACGCAATAATTACAAAAGCCACAAGGTGAATCAAACAAATCCATACAATAAAACATTATGCAAACAAGGCAGAGAGTATTTGAAGTGACAGCCCATCTTTCAAAACAGAGAGACAACGCGTGCAGATTACTTACTCCGAATGTGATTAGCTGTCAAAGTGGCGGAGACAGCTGTGCAGAAATCACACGATCCTGTTTTCTTCTCGAGGGAGCACAGGGCTGAAGGGGATGCTTTACTTTTATGTAGCGCATTCAGGCAGGTAATTAACAAAGGAATCCAAGCTTGTGGAAGTGAGCAGCATCAGGTGAACTTGGACAGTACGGGAGGGTCAGTCGCTCGTTGCTATGCAACTCCTTGTCCACAGTTTGATGTGATAGATAAAACAGAGCATGCTTAGCTCTGCTGGAGCAGACAGGAGCTTCCTCTACACTCATGTTAAGCTGGGATGGCCCTCACACGCTTGTTCTGAAGATGACTGGCATCCAAATTACCATGCAGCCTATTTTTTTTTGTTCTCCCCACCTCTTCTTCTCGGAGATGAGTAATGGCACTGGATTCATTATTTACACAGAAACATGCCGTAATTGAAGTTATGAGATGGTTGCTTGTCAGGGAACTTAAGCAAGCTGATGCGCTATTATACGCCTTGTTTGCATAATGAGACATGGCCAGCGCGACACAAAAGGGGGAAGAAGCAGGCGTATCGACTTTGCCGGGGCACGGCAGCTAAAGCACAGATGAAATATCTGAGTAATTCTTGGCAAAACAAGAAGCAGGGAATTGGCTGGCCCTGCAGTCTGCACAACGTTATCGATCACAGTCATACATTGCGGAGCTGCCGGAGGTGTGGGTGGAATACACTCTGTTCCCATCGCCAGGCACCTAGAAAGCATTGCTTGCTTTTTTTCCACCTGCTGACTGCTGCTTTCGATCCCCCATCACCGACATGCATGCACACACGCGCACAAAGACTTCTTGCTACCCACCAAGGTTTCGGCAGAGCCATCTGATCTGCAGCAAAGCAAGAATCTCAATTATAAAGCACCCCCAATAATGCCTATAGTCATTCCTGGAGAGGAGGCACATGAAATGAACCTTTTATCCAATTTACCTTTTATTTAAAGTGGAAATTTCTTTTAAGCGGAAAGGCAATTAAGTGAAGTCAACTGAGCATTCAAATCTCTGTATCAAGAGAAAGAAAGGGGCAGAAAAGGAAAGATTATGAGAGGAATGAGAACAGATTTACTCAGTTGCATTCCAAATCTCCAATGCATTTGAGAGATATTAATGCGATGAGTTCCTGCAATTTGGGCTCTCCAATAGAGCCACTCAGGAAGGCAGTGAAAGAAAGGAGCTTGTATCTGTATGAATGGTATTTTTTTATACAGCCCTCCCACAGTCTAGAGTACAGCCTTTTCAGGCTACGTACAAAAGCTCCTTCCTTTCAGTAGGAAACAGATATTGAATCTCTAAATCATCTTAAATCAGCAGCAATAGATTCAAAGAGGCTAACATAACAGAGGGGCAGCTTGTAGAGTTAATGTGGTGTTCTAATGTGCCAGTGGTGCGTAGTCTTGTGTGTTAAACCTGGTGCAGAATCTGAGGTCACTCAGCCAGCTCTTTCCAATCATGCTTGCTTCCACAGTGCAAAAACAGTTTTTTTTTTAAATACAGAGCTCTCACTTCTATTCTCTCTCTCTTCTCTCTCTTTCTCTGTTCTTCTGTGTGATTTTCAGGTTCTCTCCCATCACCATAGATAGCATGACCAGTCTAGTAGGGATGAACATTCCCGGGCACACCGGCACTGGCTGGTGCATCTTCGTCTATAACCTGTCTCCAGACTCAGACGAAAGTGTGCTATGGCAGCTGTTTGGGCCGTTCGGTGCCGTCAACAATGTCAAGGTGATCCGCGACTTCAACACTAACAAGTGCAAAGGGTTCGGCTTCGTCACCATGACGAACTACGACGAGGCGGCTATGGCTATCGCAAGTCTCAACGGGTACCGGCTGGGCGACCGCGTGCTGCAGGTCTCCTTCAAGACCAACAAGACCCACAAGTCCTGAACTCCCTCCCCACTGTCGTGTAGCCCCGTCAAACACCAGTACTACCACCCACCTCAGCCCACACAGCTAGTCTACAACAGACAGGAACACAACCAATCCACCAACTAAACAGGACTGGATATGGCTTATAATATAACTTTGGACCTATAAGCCAATGTTGCCTAAGTATTACGAAATTGAAAATGGAAAATATTAATGATTTGGAAGACCTGTAAATGGTACAGGCATCCTGTTGTATATCCTTTTGGTTCTAGTGATTGTTCCTTTGATTTCTCCTCTCTGTAAACAGTAGCAAAACCAGACCGCCCTTATTTCAAAGAAGAGAATGCCTTCAGATTGTACTCTCTTGATTCAGGTTTTCCTTTCGTTCTCTTTTAAATCCGGATCCACTGTCGTTAGTATAACACCTCCCTGGGAAGAGAATGGGAGGGGGCTCTTTTTAACAAATTGGTGATCATTCATTCATTTCTTTTGGTGTATATTATTAAATCCCCCAAGTAAATTAACAGGGATGACACCATCCCTTTCTCTAACAGAAAAAGAAATTTCTAACATTGTTTTGTTTTGTACTGCAAACAGAACACATCTTTCCTCACGAGGGATCGGGAGATAGGGAGAGGGAAGGGATGGGTTTGCACTCCTGTTAACAAAACAACACACACACACACACTGTTGCCAAAGAGAAGATCTCTTTGCTTGAAAATGTGTTTAGAAAAAAAATTTAAAAATAAAGAGAAAGAAGATCTATTTTTATAAATAATGATTAAAATAATAATTATTGAAGAATTTTTACAAGAATCTGGATTTGAAAAAAAAGAGAAAAATATTTTGACTGGCTAATTAGGGGTTTGGGGGAGGGGTCAGGTGCCACCTTGTCTTGTTCGTTCTGCCGTGGTACTTTTTAGGATCAAAGGTTGTTTGTTTTTCGGGGAGAACCAGATTGGCAACGGTTTTGTAGACGGATGGTTTTATCAAGGATTGCAAATTCAGGCAGGTGATTTTTCATAGCACGTAATTGTTCAACAGCGAATCCCCTGTAGGCGAGGGATAGGGTCTTCCCAGGCCTGAGGCATCCTCACAGTCAAGAGCCCAAAGTAAGGCCACACATTGTCCACTCATTTTCTTTCCATCATCAGTCTTTGGGATATCAGTAATACATGCACACACTTCTCCATTTAGAAACCATACATTCTTTACGGTTCCTTTCTCTCTGAGTTTGTGATATTACATTCAAGATGTAATTCCTTTAGCGATCAACTGTAGGTGCTATATTACATGGGTCACATATCTTAAATATCCGAGTTTGTCGTTCTGTGTGCTATTTAGAGAACAAAAAAGAAACTTCAATGTTGGCATTAAATTGAGCTGCTGTTTTTGGTTTGTTTACTTCAATTGCCGGCCCCCATCTGGTTCACAACACTGATGCCAGATGAGCAAATCTGGGCCTTGTAAGAATCACTTAACAAGTTTTCTTTGGCTTGCTGACATATAGGTTACTTGCTGAGTGTATAGCGTTTGTCAAAATTAAATGATAATTAGCTAGTTTTGTTAGTCTAGTATTTGTTTCCTCAAAGGATCTATTACAAAATGTGTCTTTCTTTGTTGTGTACAAATAGATGATATATAGTCTACCTTTGTTTTACAATATCTATATCTATCTGAGTTGTCACTGTTTTTCCGTTCGAGCTTGTCTTTTTTTCATATGAAAACTTTATGAAGTGATGGTTCAGTTACTTAGAAAACTCGTGAGGAATCCTGTTTAATATGTTGTCATGTCACTTGTGGAAAAAAATGAAAAATTGGACTCATTTTTTTTTGTTTACCGCCGCGGCAAAAGAAACCTAAAAAAAATAGCTTCTTGGAAATATGTATTTATTTATTGATTGATTGATTGTTTTATTGATTACATTATTTATTTATCTTGATTATTTATTTATTTATTTGTTGTTCTGTTGTCTGTGTTTTTGTGTGATTCTGGTACAGGGAGGGGGTGTTTCTGAGCTAAAGGGAACAAACGACTAGGGGAGATGCTCTTCCATTAGTCCTGTGCACTGAGAAATTTTAGTACGTTTGTGCTTTGTACCAATATATCAAAATTACAATATAAAAAAGTTTAAAAGTCAAAAACGAAAAAAATGTCAAGAGGGTGAGGCTCTTCCCTTATTACTAGAAACAGTTACTCGCTATGCATAACCTAGTCAATAGTTAAATTTGCTATTGCTTTTTTCTTGTCTTGTTAAACATAAATCTTTAAATCTTTTTCAATAAAGTTTAGTCTTAATAGAATGTTATAACAGTTGTTCTGGTTCAATATAACCTGTGATAAGTTTGTGTAGTTTTAAAAGCCGCTTCCCGCCCTCCCTCCACACACTACCGTTGCTTTGTGATCCAACTTTATGCAAAAATGTGGGTCTTAAACATAGTTTCTCATGGATTTGTATGGCATCCAATGTTTTAGGCTCAGCTGCCTTGATTTGATTAATTCTATGGTATGTCAGTTGTTTGAGTATTATTCATTGCATTGGACCAATCAGTGGAGATTAATGTAATTTAACCTTGATTTAAACGAATTCCACCATTTGCATATGACATCACAACTCCCAAAAAAAAAAGCATTGACACTGATTGTACTGGTTGAAGTGAAATAGCTATAAGAAGATGATATTTGATAGATGACACCCATTATATATTTTCTAAGATATAGTCTATTTTGAGAGGTAAATTTAGCGAATGGCTCTTTGAGAGTATGGCATCAGCTCATGTTGAGATAGAACTTCTGTGAATGTTAGAGAACTTTAGCTATTTAGAAGCATTCATACACAATTTCTCATTCATCCATTTCTTCAGATATCAATCCATCCTCTGCTCTATGTGCTGAGCGGTAGCACAGACCTCCTCAGATCCCACCACAGGTGGGAGGTTAAATTATGCAACGACCCCGGTAGAATGTTGTTCTGATGTATGAACTAATTTCCTACGTCACTTCCTCCTCTTCATTCATTCCTCCATTAGTCTGTGTATAACTGGGATTGTGTGTGTGTGTGTGTGTGTGTGTGTGTGTGTGTGTGTGTGTGTGAGGTGGGGGGGGTGAGGATGTTTGGAACATGGGGCCATGTCTCTGGTATGTGCCCAAATCGCTGTGGCTCACTTTCTCCCCCCGTAGCGCCTTATAGTGGCAGCCTGCCAATAGGAAACCAACAGCCAGTAGTGTAGGAGGGAAGGCCAAGTGAGGAACAAGGCTCTTGTCATTTTTCATTTTCTCCTGAAGATGTGTTTGTTTACTATCTGAGAATCTATAAATCTTTAAAGACAAAAAAAGATTTAAAAAAATGTTCACTGGACCAAGCTGGTCTCTCCTATTTATGTTATTACTTAACTATCAATTATTGATTATTGTTATTATGATTACTATTATTCTTATTATTCTTATTATTAATCAAATTACTGCGATGAATGACTTCATGTTATCCTTGCTAGTTTAGGTCATTTCTGAAACTGGAAAACAAAATATTGAAAAAAAAAAAATCTTGCTGTAAATGTTTTTTTCTTTTTCATAAACTGTTGTGTTTGAATTATTTGTACTTTTGAATGTTGGGACAATAAAATGAGGTGTTGAAAGCTGTGTGGTCTTATCTGGTGTTTAAAAGCACAAATCAGAAAATCTTTTATTCTGGTTTACTTGGGAGGCTATTAAATTTTCCTTAAATTTCACAGACAGGCTCAGAGACCCAGACCTTTTAGGTATTCATGGAAGATCTGCTCTACTGGCAACCCCGGCGGAACTAAATGTCACTTGAGCTATTGCTTCAGATATGAATTTGATGATTTATCAAAATGAGTATAAATGCCATGGTTGCCAAGGTCAAAATCAAAAGCACAGAAATATTGAGTGCATTATTACATTAATACACTTTCCTTAATCAATAAAACATCAGTCAGTTTGAGTAGTTGAGAGAAGTGTGTGAGCACAGTGCCCCCTGCATATCTTCTAGAGAATGATTAAAAACCTACACGCCTAATACGAAATATATACAACCTTCTAAACTTGATACCCTTTTCATCTTAGTGCCGTGTCAACAAATAATAAAACAGTCAGCTAATTAATAACACCAAGATGCCAATTAACACTGATAGGCTATATTAAGCAGTTACGAGGAACTAAATGATACTTGCAGTGGCTGAAGTTGTTTGCTCAGTGTGTGATCTGTGTAGCAGGTGAGGAGGGAATGAAGGAGAGGACAATGAGGGAGATAAGTGGTCTGATAAAGCCCTTCAGCCTGTCCAAGCCTCTCCACGCTGTTAGAGACTTAATGAGGTGAAAGTCTCATGAACAGAGAGATGTGACGATATGAGTCACTCGGCAACCCCCCCCCCCCCTCCTCCCTCTTCATAGCACAGATGTTAGAGTGTTAATGCAACAACCAAGCAAATGGCAAAATATCTACCACATTTGCAAATTGACAGACGTCTTAAGGCGCAGCACATATGCAATAACAATAAGGCAGGTTATGATTCTGTGACGCTTGGACTGCTTATAATTTCTCCCCAAAAAAAAATTCTCCTTATTTATCTTCTGCTAAAGTTTATAGTAAAGCTGCATCAGGGGCTGCAGTGGCTCAGTAGGTTAGGACTTACTGTTCAGAAGGTTTGAAAGCCCTGTCATCCCCAGGCTGCCACTGTTAGGCTACGGCTTTGAGCTAGGCCCTTAACCTTCTGCTTGACCCAGCCACTGAGGCGCAGTGCACTCATAATGTTGGTCCCAAGCCTGTTAATGGGACGGTTGCATCAGGAATGGCATCTGCTTGTAAAAAAAAGTAGTGCCAGATCAAAAATACAAACCTGATCCGCTGTGGCAAAGCCAACAACAGGAGTAGTCAAAAGAAGAAAAACTAAAATAGCAAGGATGTATCAATACCAAGTACTAATATTAGGATTTGGTCTGATACTGTGCTTATTTACTCATACGTATTAAAAAAATGTCCTGATGACAACATTTAATACCACATGATACTACAGGTGTTAGACAATGAAACTGAAACACCTGTCATTTTAGTGTGGGAGGTTCCATGGCTAAATTGGACCAGCCTGGTGGCCAATCTTCATTAATGGCACATTGCACCAGTAAGAGCAGAGTGTGAAGGT
>JAOTRJ010000033.1:5905459-5916218 GCA_028564905.1 Leptodoras praelongus | reverse complement strand
TCAGAGTTGCCGGCTGGGCACCGGCTCCCCCATGACCCCGTAACTGGGAATAAGCGGTACAGATAATGACTGACTGAGTTTACACGAACAAATGTCTAAATCATAACACACAAAACAGGAAGTAGGGGTGTTCTTATTTTTTATGCATATAGAACAATAGTTACTTGACCACTTCTTTTTGTCAAAGCTCCCATAAAAGTCATATCAGTAATGTAAATAACCTGATCTCAATAGTATTTAATGTGCTGGATATGAACATGATTTTTTTAAATAAGCAAAAATCAAAGATGGGTAGAGCAAGATAGCATTGTCATTATCTGGACAATGGGATATGTTGTGTAATTCAGGATGCCTTTTGTGTACTTAAATAGTAAATATCATTATTTGAAAACATTTTTAATTTAAGTTTTTAATTAAGCATTTTAATTAAGTATTGTAAGTATAATTAAGTGTCAAACACAATTTGAGCATACATCAGGAGCCTATTCGAGGAACACAAGGGTACAAGGGTAGAAGAATACCTGGAAGTGAACAAGTCCAATCACAAGGCACCAAACACACTAACACAGCTGCATACATATTCAAACTAAGTGCCAATTTAGAATCACCTGTCCTCTGGTGAGAGGAAAATGAAGAACTTGGAAGAAGCCCATGTAGATATGGGAAGATCATGCAAAACTCCAAATAGACTCCATATAGATTGAGGCCCAAATGATATAGCTACCTGCTATATCATAGTTAAAATAATATGCCCATGTGTATGGTATTTTAGATTACATCAATGGGGTACATATTCTATGTTATGGTTGGGAAATGTGCGACATGAGAAATGAGAGACATGGTTGGGAGACATGGCATGTGGCATCACTGGCATGGTTGAGCAGCTGCTGTGAGCAGAGAGAAGCAGGTAACACATGATTCTCAACTGTGGCTAATTAATGGCAGGTTATTTATGTGTGTGTCTCTGTGTGCTTTTAGGGAGAGTGCTGACCAAGGAGAACTAAACAGAGCAGATGTGAGTGTATTCTTGTATGTGTGTGTAACCAGCAGCAGCTTTGAGGCCATCACACAGGAGCAAGTGGAGAACAGCAGATTCTTCATCAGCTACTGCAAGTCACCACCTACCCAGCTACATCCCCTCTGACATTTGTTAAGATGACATCCACTGATGAGCCAGATGCCTTCATAGAAGTCTTTGAGGGTGCAGCATCTGGGTGGGGTTGGCCAGAGAAGTTATGAGCTCTGTGTCTCCTCCCTATGATATCAAGGAAAGCCTAGATCACCACCCAGTAGCTTCCATCATCAATGCAGCTGGAGTATTCCGGTATAAAGAGAGCAGTCCTGTGGCATGTCAACCAACACCAGAGCAGCACCATGAATGCTTCTGGTCATTACAGCTCACCAAAAGGGGCTGGCCCTTCACCATCTCAGAGCAGCTCAAGGACTACTGTCACTGATGGCAGAGGATCATGACATGGAGTGGCTTGTCAAGAGGATTACCCGGGGGCAATTCTGGGCCCTGATCTCCTTGTTTCTTTCATTCTCTATCTCCTTCCTCTTCCCTGGTTTCACTGGAGCTGGATAATGGGATCCCAAAACTGGCACCCTGGACCTGTTCTGTGCTAATGGACTATGCAATGCAATACCTGGAAGCAGTGCCTCTCTGCAACAACTCCACACAAGAGGCACTCCTCCTTGCTATCCCCAAAGTCAGAATCCCAAAAGAGATCCCGACTGACCAGGACACTATTACATGTCACAAGCACTATGAATTTTGGGGGACTTAATCAATTCACATTGTCTTTTATTATCAAACACTTTTAACATATGATTTGTAATTTTGTTCATTATGATGCTTGGAACTGGGATAAGTGGCTCAAGCCCCTGTTATTTGCAGTATGAGAGGTCCTGCAAGCTTCCATGGGGTTGTCCACATTTGAATTATTTTACAGGAGCAAGCCTCATGGCATCCTAGACATCATTAGGGAAATTGGGAGGAGAACTTCTAACAACAAAAATGAAATTCAGTACATGCTTGACCTAAGAGCACTGGGGCAATTAACACAGGAGAATTTACTACAGGCACAAGAAAGTCAAGCCCAGCTGTAAAACGGCTGTGTGACTCCAATATCTCATGGAAAATGGGCTTTACCAATACATTTGGGTTAGGGCAGTTAATCACAATTCCATTTATAGTTGTTTGGAGCACCCAACATTTTAATGACCCAAGGACAGAATAATCTGCTCTCATAATGCCTATTGTGCTGCATACTTAGATAACATCACTGATACTAATGACTGGCAGCAGCACTTACAACATCTGAGGGCTGTCCTGAGATCCTTGAGATGGGCAGGATTCAGTGCTAACCCAAAGAAGTGTGCAATTGGGAAGGTGGATGTATTTGGGTTTCCACTTCATGTCATGGGCAGGTGCATCCCCAAAATGATAAGGCAGCAGTGATTGCGGCCTGACTGAGACCCAAGACCAAAAAGGTTGTGAGACAGTTCCTGGGGTTGGCTGGCTTGTGCCTAATAACCAGCCTGCTGACAAACCTCACTAAAAAAGCATGTGCCAGATCAGGTCCAGTGTATGGAGCCATGCAAGAGGGCTTTCTGTCAGGTTAGGGGTGTAGGAGAACCTGCTGTTGCATTCAACAGACTTTTCTCTCCCTTTTGTTTTGCAGACAGACATATTGGACAGAGGTCTGGGCTGTTTTGAACCCAGTGGTAGAGGTCAAGGAGTACCCATGCTGTACATCAGCAGGAAAAAGTACAAAGTACAGCGCAATCGAGACGGAGTGCCTGGCCATCAAGAAGGCAGTCCTCACACTCCAGTACTTCCTACTGGGATTCTCTCTTGGTTCCAGTGATGCCCTGCTCCAATTGCTCCAATGCATGCAAGATGCCAATGCACAGATCACTCAGTGATATGTGGCACTTTAGTCATTCAAGTTCAAGAGGGTATACAGGCCCGGAGGCACAGATGGTAGTGGTGGATTACCTCTCCCTCCAGTGGGGGGAGACAGCTGCAGGCCAGACACCTCCCTGGACTGAGACAGGCAGTAGGGGTATGTGGCAGCAGGGAAATGGTAGAGTGGCTTCTGTGAATGAAGAAATGTAGGTTGAACCAGCAGGTAACATGATGATTCTCACCTGTGGCTAATTAACAACAGGTTATTTATGCGTCAGTGTGTTTTCATGGACAGTGCTGAAGTGAAGTGTGCAGTGCAGAGCTGAGTATCTTCTGCAGGATAAAATAAAGAGAGCCCTATTTGTTTCACAAGCTTGTTTTTTGAGTGTGTTTGTGTTTAATGTGTCCCATATGTGTGTAATCAGTAGCTTGGTTAACTTGAGCCATGTTTGTGAAATGGAGACCAGCACTGAAGCCAGCACTGACCTGACATTCTAAAGTACTGTGCCATTTTAATTAGTGTAATCATAAATAAAACCAAATAAATGTTTAAAATGTGGTATTTAGTTCATGCGAGTGCATTTAGGCACTATAAACATTAAACAATTATAATAACATTAAACATTATAATTATTAAACATGCCCAGGTATAGAAAATCATCAGCTTGTTCTGTCAGTAACCCTCACTGTTAGTAAGTAATTAATCCTGCATGCTTTAATATCAGGAAACAACAGTGAGTTTCACTAACAAAGCCCCAAAACCGATCAGATTGTGATGCATGACAGCAAACCATTGTGTAAAATTTTTATAAACCCACCCGAGTTGCACATTTTAACACATTTTATATGAAGAAAAATCAGTTCTTTATCCTGTTGTGTGACTACATGCTGATGAGAGTGACATTCAGTTACAGTACACTGAAAACAACAATCAAGGGCCTCATCACTATGCATCAGCTCTAGTTCCAAAACTACTGCATGAATAATGAGCTAATTAGGCTGATCATGCATTACACACTCGTTCAACATCTGTTAGGGATTTCATATTTAGATTTTTAAAATAGTAAAATAATGCAAGACCCCAAGAACATATGGGACAGACTTTGCTGTATAGTCCAGAAAAACATGCAGTGTTCAGTCAACATGTTTTATAAACACGTTTATTTTTGGACTGCTTATGATTTAATGTGATGGTGCTCACAGCAGAGGTTCACATTTCTGCTGTTATTTTTGTTCTTGTTGGGTCAGACAGATTTTATATTTAGTATTATTTGTGCATGGAATGGACTCAATCTGCAACTGCTTCATGGCAGAATGACAAGTGTTTTTTTTCCATAAATGTAGTGATTATCTGTAGTTATAAAATAAATTCTAATTATGACTACAACCCAAAAGATACATTACTGTTTGTAGGTTTTATTGGTCCTGTTTCACCCTTGATTTACAACTGCTCTGCAATACAGCATTAAAATTAGTCACAGGAATAAAATTGTATTGCTGTAGTAAGTGTTGAATTCACTGCAGGGACACTTCGACCACACCATGATCTCATGCTCTTGAGCTGTAATAATTCTTTAGCTAGTAAATATCCTGGCCTTAGTAACCTCTTCTAGGAGCCTCGCTTTACTGCCATGTAGTAAATGCATTGGAATATGTCATTGCTTTGGGATAAAATACTATGTGGGTGGCTATAAATGGTGGGAGAATGTCCTGAGGTTTTCTAGTCTCCTCTGTCTCTAGATCTTATTTTTAATTAAAGAAAATGTAGCCCGCTTCAGACATCCTTCACCGGCTTACATCGGCAGACATTTTTATATTTTGGCCACTATTAGGCTGTAAAACTGGAGCTTATAATATCTAGGCAGAAAATGGGAACATACAGCACAGTGAAGGATTAAAAAAAGGAGTTGCTCCAGCAGCCTGCTTCCCTACCCTCTCCCTCACCCTGTATCTCTTTTCTTCCTACAATCTTTTCAATCTGTCATCCACTGGCATTTACAGTGCATTTCATTCAGCCATTCCTTAAGGACAATTGGTTTTCTCCCATGATTCCATTAGCATAAAGTCGAGGCAAAGAGAGATTTGAGCAGTGCAGTAGCAGGAAAGGTGCTTACACTATGCTTTAAAGCATGTACACTTCACTCTAACGGCCTTATGTGCTGATGCTTTAATACAACTAAGTGATACCCATACAGATTTGATTCTGACCATAAAACGTCTCTTACTGAAGTTCCAATCATTTAAATTATAAAATACCTTAAAGTTATTAACGAATAACTCTTCACTGTCCATGAGTTTGCTGGAGGATTTTGAATATAATTCATGCAGGTAAAAATGTGGCAAATACATTGAATACATTGTGCTATAAAATTATATTTATATAATATATAAGACTTTAAAGGCTGGTGTCTCGAATTCATTTAAATAAACTTATAGCAAGTAAGTGTATCAAACATGCATATCAATACATCCAAAGGTATATTTAGGGCAGGAGTGACTCAGTGGTTAAGGTGTTGGGTTACTGAATAGAAGGTTCGGGGTTCAAGCCCCACCACCACCAAGCTGCTACTGTTGGGCCCTTGAGCAAGGCCCTTAACCCTCAACTGCTCAGGTGTATAAATGAGATAAAAATCTAAGTCACTCTGGATAAAGGCAATAAATGTAAAATGTAATGTATACTTAAAATATTTAATTGTAAAGATTGTTTCTTAGCAATGCATCCTTAAAGCTGCATTTATAGGATTTTACAGTTTTAAAATCATTTTTGATGGTACACTGATTTGTAATGAGGAGAATGACGCCCTGTCATTACCGCTGCACGCTCGAACCACCTGTGATTTCCCGTGAGAAGTGTGTTATGCTTTACAGCACTACGTCACACACCATAACACTTTACAGCCCTACATCACACAGCACAGATAACTTTTGGTCTTTAGTTGCTGTAAGATGAGGCTATCTTAGTATTCTTAATACATAAATCATGGAAGAGGCAAAAAGAGCAAAGAGGACATTAATGGAGGAAGTAATGATGAAAAAAATTGAGTACCCAAGCAAGAGACTGGACAAGAGTAAAATTCAGACTGGTTATTCCTTGCTGGTGAGAGCTAAAAGAGAAAAAAGGATGCAACACAGATGCCAAGCTAGCTTTGTTATTGGACTAGTATGCAATAACATATTAGCAGGCTTGCTGTGTTGTGTTGTGTTAAAGTTTTTGTCCAGCTGGTTTTTGATCATGTGCCAAGAAAACCCATTTATACAGAGGCTTAGCTGCTAGCTAGGCATCTCCAGGTGACTTGCAAGATAACACATTTGGACAATGATACTGGTTAATAAGTTAAGTTTCACTTTGTGCCAGTGGAGTCCAAGCTTTTTAAGGTTAATTCAGTGGACTACTTGTTGTTTGTCCACTAGGAAAGAAATAAAATCATGCAAAGAAAATAATTAATCTCATGGCAAAATGTCATTGGCAAATAAGCTTTGAAAGTTTGCAATCTTACAGCTGAACTCAGCTAGCTTGTAGTAAATTAAACTGTAGAATGTAATGTTCAATATAGCCCTACATCACCAACTTATTTGATTACGCACAAACAAATGTTTATCAAACATGGGTTGAAAATGCAAGCAAAAGTAATCAACACTCATCTCTGATGCTACAATAAAAACTATGCTTCGTGTAAAATCCTGTAATATTACTCTACCTCGTCAGTGGACATGTTTTTGCCAGTTCAACAATGTTCAGCTTGTCAACAAATGCATGTTCCAAATTGCAGCATGCTACTTGAACTAGTGCACTACAAATAGTTTGTACACCCTATGTAGTGCATGCAACATTCAGCCCATGGGGGGAGCTCAAAGTACAATTTGTATTACAACAATGTTCGAGGGAGTTACACCTCACAACCTGTAGGGGGACCCCATGAGCCATGGGGGTTTTGGAGGCCAAGTTACCAATTTTTGCTGTGTGGCAGGATGCATTATCCTGCTGAAAGAAGCCACTAGAGAATACTGCTGCCATGAAGGGGTGTATCTGGACTGTATATAGTACAGTATTTAGGTAGTTGGTATGTGTCAAAGTAACATCCACATAAATGTCAGGACCCAAGGTTTCCCAGCAGAACATTGCCCAGAGGAACGCTCTGCCTCCACTGACTTGCCTTCTTCCTGTAGTACATCCTGGTGCCATCTCTTCCCCAGGTAAGTGATGCACACAACCCCCAGGCATTTTTCAATTCAATTCAATTTATTTATAAAGCACATTTAAAAGCAAAGACAGACCAAAGTGCTGTACAGCAGATATATCAAATAACAATAACAGAGTCTGGACAGCAGAAAAGAAGTAAAAGAACATATTCAAATATGAATATATTCAAATATGAAAGAAATAAATAGTAAGTGGAAAAGAAGGAATAAAAGATCACCAGATTATCACCAGATACCACCTTCATAAGCCAAAGAAAAAAGGTAGGTTTTAAGGCGGGTTTTGAATTCCTCAAAGGATGTTAACAACCTAATATCCAAAGAATATGAATTCCACAGCCTGGGAGCACCAACAGAAAAAGCACGGTCTGCCTCTTTTAAGTTTTAAAAGAGATTGTGGAACAGTTAATAATGAGTTGTTGGCAGAACAAAGTGTCCTTTGTGCCTTGTAAGGACATATCAGTGATGTACAGTGGAGCCATAACATGAACTTTAAATTGGACCCTATATCTAATGGGGAGCCAATGCATGGAGGCCAGGACAGGTGTGATATGTTCACGTTTTTTGTACCCGTAAGTAATCTGGCTGCAGCATTTTGAATGAGCTGAAAAAGGGCCAAAGAGGACTGACAGACACCCGTTTAAAGGGAGTTACAATAATCAATACGTGATGTAATAAAAATGTGTATGACTTTCTCAAGTTCCTGAAATGATAAAATGGATTTCATCCACATGATGTAAAAGAAAACATGATTCATCAGACCAGGCAACATTCGTCCTTTGTTCACAGTCCAGATCTGATGCTCATGTTTAATTTTTGTAGGACAGGGGTCAGCAATGGCAACATGACTGGTCTGCAGCCACACAGCTCCATATACAGCAAGCTGCGATGTGTCGTGTTCTGACACCTTTCCATCATAACCAGCCTTGGATGCCCATGACACAGTCACTGGTTGTCCTTCATTTGACTCCGTTTGGTTGGTACTAACCAGTGCATACTGTGAACACTCCACAAGACCTATGCAGTTGTCTAGCCATCACAATTTGCTGAGATCCTTATGGTTGAAAACACAACTAAAGGCATTTTCTATATTTGTCCTAAGTTGTTCCAAAATAAAATAATTAGTATGTAGTAACTGTGTATAAAGTATTAACACTGAACATAAGTACTTTTCATATTAATTACTCTGATTATTTTTCTACAAATCACTTAAATACACATTTCTTTTACAAGAGACTTAAACTTAGAGAAACATTTTGCAAAACACTGAATGAAAGTCAATTACGTTAATGAATGTTTTTACATTTTTCTATTCTATATCATAATTAAATGGGCATTGCTGATCCATTTTAGGAATCTTTCACAATAGCTGTTTGTTTCATAGTAATTAGGAAACCATGACCATGGAAGTTGTAAATAAACTCTCAGTGCTGCAAGAGTAACATTTAGTTTCTAAAAGTTCTTTAGTCAGAAAATAACTTCTTTATGAGACAGGGTAGATGGGGAAACATTTTGAAAAAGTTGGTCCCATTAAACGCTAGCTAAAACCCAGTTAGCTGAATAATGCTAGTGCCATAATCAGTAGCTAATGTTGGTTGATACTGAGTAAAATAGTGTAGTGCACACAGTTCCTTCTTGAGTTTAAATTGATTTATCCCATACTGTGACTAACAGTGTTTTAGGAAAAAAATAAGGTGATAGAGAGGTCAGTGAGCTGATCTCATGCTCAGTTTGTCCTAGACTTAATGGCCACTTGTGACAGCGTATGCACTCATGACAACCTGCTGTGAAGAGCCCTCAGCATCAGATGTGGGAGGTTGGTGTGCATCATGGCGGCCATGATGGAGGTAATTACTCAAGGAAATGAAGGTATGAGAGAGAACAGTCTTAAATGCTAAAGCCATCGTACTTTCAGCCTCAGTGCATAAGCAAATAACATTCTCTCTCACTGCCTAATCAGGCACTTCCCTTTCCTGGGAGCTCAAGGAGAAAATGGCCTTGCAGGGTAAAAAATGCTTAATGCGATACAGCTTTTTATTTCAAAGTGCCAGAAAAAATGTTGAAACAAATAAGTGGCTTACCATTTTAATGGCATTCCCTCAGTGTGTGGAATAAAAATGACACATTTCAATGCACTGAAACATCTTAATGCACAATTTATCTGTCAGCTGCACTCCTGGCCACAATAATAATCTTGCCACTGCACAGAGAGGCAACAGGCCTAAACCCACTTTATTCCAAGCATTTTCAGTGCACAGTTAAATCCTGCAGATGATTACATAAATATTTTTGTAGTCTGGCTTGTTCTGTAAAATTAGCTCTTTTAGCACCGAAGTTACAGACTTTTTTATTCTCCTGCATACAGATAATCAGCATCTCATTGTTGATTTTAGGAGAAAAGAGACAATGAGGAAAAAAGAGAGAGATTTTGAATTTTCAAAATTCCTTTATTACAGTCTTGCACTACAAGATCAATTTGTCACAATGTACAATATAATTTAAAAATGAAATAATCATAGCTTTAGTCAGGGGATCCAGCAGTTTCCAAGATGATTCATCAACTGCAACCATACACAACACACTATTTAACACTATATTTGCTCAAATGACATAAGATCTTTCATTGCATTATAATAATGAAAATTAATTACATTGCATCAGTGGTGCAGGACAACAAGCAGACACAAGACTCAACTGGTTCAGAACATTCAATAACTTTATTGAACACAAAACCAGGAGCAAATCTATGCACACATCAATCTGGAGAGACAAACACACACTCTATGTAAGCACGAGATTACAATTTGCTATAATTCATTTTCTTTGGATCTATCCAAAAACCAGCCCCAGTCCATCATATGTTTGTTAAATGGTTAGATTATCCCAATAATTTTACTAGTATTGACTGGATCTTTGACAGCAGGTGTGTCAGAGGATCCACACAAGCTAGCCGATGTCAGAGGGAGGATGCCACTAAGTTGATAATAATGTGGCGTCCACCACCGGAGCTGAGAAGCAAATTGGCTGGTTTGAGTGTCGGGGAGGTGGAGCCGGGACTCTAAATGCTTACCATGAGTGAGAAGTGTGTTTGCGTGAGTGTGCTGGTCTCTCTGCCTCTGCTGTTCTAAGGTGTTGCAGAGGTCCGTGAGGTCATTGTACAGCAAGAAGTCTTGGGAGTGAACAATGGGCAGTGAGTGCCCAGACAGCTCCAGTGTGATGAGGCCAATGTCAGTCTCAGTGAGAAAACAGCGGCTTCAGATGATGTTGACAGCTTCATCATCCACATCAGCTTCCACTTGCTAAAAAAGGGATTGCCAAGCAGAAGATCAAGGAAATGGCAGCCTTCGAAATTGAAAGATCCAGCAGCGCCATCAGCTCAGAACTGGCAGAAACCAGAGGGACCCAGGTACACCCACCTACTGTCTGGAGAAGTCTGGCCAGAAGTGGTCTTCATTGAAGAGTTCAGCCAAAAAGCCATACCTCTGACAAAGAAACAAAGCCAAGCGACTCAACTATGCATGAAAACATAGGAACTGGGATGCCAAAAAATGGCAGCAGATGCTCTGGACTGATGAGTCAGTCAGTCAGTCATTATCTGTACCACTTATTCCCAGTTACGGGGTCACGGGGGAGCCGGTGCCCAGCCGGCAA
>JAOTRJ010000033.1:5887629-5898445 GCA_028564905.1 Leptodoras praelongus | reverse complement strand
GTTCATTCATAGTTTTGATGCCTTCAGTGAGAATCTACAATGTAAATAGTCATGAAAATAAAGAAAACGCATGGAATAAGAAGGTGTGTCCAAACTTTTGGCCTGTACTGTGTATATATTTAGATTAATATTCAGCTGTGTGTACAGGGAGAAAAAGAAAAAGACAACCCTTCTTTCTTAAGTCTGTAGTTTGTCTGTTATTAACTGTTGTTGTTGTCATACCAAGCTGCGAATCAGATTTCCCACGTGGGCAATAAAGACATGAACTGAGCTACATTCCATCCAAAATGGTGTTTCGTCCCAAATCACATATTAGCATACTAAGTAGTGCTCCATTTCTTGCTGGACGCACATACACACACACATACACACACACAAAGAAATATGTCATGTCCTCATAACCCATTTCAGAAACGGCTAGAGCGTGCATCTTTATTGTAAATGAAGAGAGAACTTTGGGGTTTATTCACAATGTGTTTCCTGACACCATTAAAGTTCTTCAAGTGTAGAGTACTGCATTTATAATTTTTTATGGTGGTGTTTTTAAAAAGTAGAACAAATCCATTTAGAGTTTCAGTCTTGGGTTAAGAGATCTGGAATGGTTGTACATGAGGTAAATTGTCAAAGGAAGAAGCTTCCGTTTCCATTTCCTTTACGTTTACATTTAGGCATTTAGCAGATGCCCTTATCCAGAACGACTTACAAAAAGTGCTTTAATCAACAAATCACCATCAACAAATATGTTCTGATACTAGCTCAGATGTCTATTAAGACGTGGTTTGAAGATGGACAGATTTTTGACACTTAGAGGAAGATCATTCCTCCACCTCGGTGCCAAAACGGAGAAGAGTCATGAGGAGTGTTTGCCCTTGGTAGATGGTGGAACCAGTTGGGCGGTGCTGGAGGACTGAAGGGAGCGAGGTGCAGTGCGAGAGCTGATTAGTGCTTTGAGGTATGTGGGTGCAGGTCCAGTTTTTGCCTTGTAGGCGAGGGTCAGGGTTTTGAACTGGATGCGGGCGGCTATTGGAAGCCAGTAAGTATATATATATATATATAAACCCTTTCAAATGTGTAGTGTAGACTGTATTGTGTGTAGATGTATAATGTTTACACTCTGACTAATTTCTAACATGCCAGTTACTGTTTTTTCTTCTTTTTTTTTATTTATGATGCAACATCCAGGATGGATGAAGCAGCAGGCTGTCCTTAATGTGATTTATGGATTTAGAATACAGAATTCTGCTCAGGTCACTGTTTGTGGCTTCTGTGTGTGAAGTTCTTATTTTATTGATTTGAGTAAGCATCCCAGATGAACCCCCAACTGTGACTGAGGACAGTTTTTGTAGATTGTGTGTGTTGGGGGGGGGTATTGTTGGGTATGGAGACGGGGATCGACAAGGGAATTACAGCGGCTGTCCAGGCTGCCATCTCAAGATCCCCTAGTTAATTTTTGCTGCATGAAGAGAAAATTCATTAACCCTACAGACATCCAGTCATTTGGTGAAATGTGCATGTTTAATGTGGCTTAAAAGACCTTTTTAAAGCTGTATACACAGGCTAATTATCAGGACTGTAAGCAGTCTGCCACATCATACACATCAGCTCACTCCTAAAGACTTGCGCCTGTCCACACAATCTGCTCTGTACACGATACTATATGCACACATAAATACACACATGAACACACTTCATTATGCATGCACACAGTTTACATACACATATAACTGTGCAGATGAATCCTAATTCTCCTTAACTCTCATTGTTGTTGTTACAACAACAACAACAACAATAATAAGAACAGTTCTCCTTACATATTAATATTATTATCCACTGTTTTTTGTGACCTTAACACTTTTGTTTGTAATGTATGTAGCATACTGCTTTGACTGTAAATACACTAAGAAAACCTAGCTAGTTTGCTACCTATGTCATGGCCATGGCCGCCAGAGGGCGCCCAAACTGCCCTGTGGAGAAACTGCAGAGACAGACTACATCTCCCACAGGGCCTTGGAAATTGGGTACACCTGCTGGCAGCCATCTTTGATTAGTTCGTTAAGCACTCAGATCAGCAGCGCAGATCAACGATCATCTTCCCGATTTCATGCAAGTGGTCCCAGCCTGTGTGGGATCATTGCAGTTTGATCCGCCACCAGGGAGTCAGCAGATACAAGAAAGCTACAGCAGACACTGATGTCATAGCATGCAGCAGCTGAAGAAGATCCATGCCACCATTCGCCACTGGGAGGCGATCTGGCAACGTCTGGAAGCCACCCCCACACCAGGAACCTACGTTGTCTGTGCCCTCCCAGAGCAGTATGGAGGGCCAAGTATTCGATCACAACACTCTCACACAGCGTCTCATCTCTCTGTTACAGGGCAGCAGGAGAGCAGCTGACTCTCCCTTGAGTTCTGGCCCTCAAGGTTGCTTTTTGGAGGGTTGTCAATGCCAAGGTCGAAAAGGAGCTGGTGTGCAAAAGTCAATATGTCCCTGGACACCCTCATCTCCACCACCATCACCCTGGATAATCTGGTGCACAACCAGCCCGCTAGCGTCCCCTAAGACAGCAGGTAGGAAGAGCCAGAGCCCCTAGTATTGGGCCCCCTTTGTCTGTCTACCCAGAAAAAAAGAGAAGAGTCAACCAAAACCTGTGCTTGTGCCTGTGCTACTGTGGGAAAAATTTTCATGTCATCATGAACTGTCGCTCAAGGCCTCCAACTGCTACTCGCACCAGAGGTGGCTCCACAAACCACACCCTGGTGCACACAGTGTGTAGCACTGTACCAGCAGCGACAAAAGAGTTCACTGTGCCAGTTCAGATCCTCTGCCCAAACTCCTCTTTCTTTACAGCCCTCATGGACTCAGCTTCATTGACCGGGCCACTGCCAAGGCGCATGGCATCCCCATTGTCAGGACGAGCGCGTCGTTCCAGGTCAAGTCTGAGGATGGCACCCCCATTGGGAGTGGGATGGTCATAAGGTCACGCAATGGACCTTAGGCAAGGTCATATTCATCATTCCTCATCACCCGCCTCAACTGGGTTCTTCTTTGTAGAGAAGAAGGGAGGCGGCATCAGGCCATGTATCAATTACCAGAGGCTCAACAAGGTCACAGTCAGATACCAGTATCCTCTTCCACTCTTCCCCTCAACCCTGGAGCAGCTTAGGGAAGAACGCCTCAAGAAGGCATTCACAACAGCAGCCTTTTTTTTTTTGACCACCTCAACTTTATGGTCGAGGTGGATCCATCCAGCCAGGGAGTGGGTGCCGTCCTCTCACAGAGGCAGAGCCAGCCGGCCAAGCTCCACCCAGTTGCCTACTATACCAAGAAGCTCTCCCCAGCCAAGCAGAACTACAATGTGGGGGGCCAAGAGCATCAAACTGGCGAGCAGTGTCTCTGTGAATGGACCTCTGGAAGAATGGAGACACTGGTTGGAAGGACCACACAGACCACAAGAATTTGGAGTACCTCAGGGCTGCCAAGCATCTTAACTCTTGCCAGGCCAGGTGGCCAATCTTCTTCTCCTACTTCAATTTTCTGATCTCTTACAGGCCCAGTTCCAAGAACGGGAAGGCAGAAGCCCTATCCATAATTCGATCTAGACACTGCAGGACCAGAAGCTATGATCCCCAAGCCCAGATTCCTACACACCATTGTTTGGGAGCTAGACAAGAAGATTCAAGAGCTCCAGCTTGCCGGAGGGAGTGTCCATTGTCCCCCAGGTAAGCTCTTTGAACATCCCAGGATTCAACGCACCACAGAGTTTTTCAGGAGGACATTGTGAGTGATCAAGGGCCCCAATTCATCTCAAGGGTATGGACCTCATTCATGGAAAACCTGGGCGTCTCTGTGAGTTTAACTTTAGGCTTTCACCCTCAAGCTAATAGTCAGGCTGAAAGAGTCAATCAAGAACTAACCAAGTTTATTAGGTTTTATTGCCAGCACCAGCCACAGGAATGGGTTAGTTATCTTCCCTGGGCCGAGTATGCCCAGAACTCGATTCAGCACACCTCCACCGGCCTCACCCCATTTGAGGTCATCTTGGGCCACCAACCGCTGCTCTTCCCTTGGAATGCTTCACTCACAGAGAGCCCCACCCTTGTTGCATGGTTTAAGAGAAGAGGGTCTGGGCGCAGGTACATCAACACCTGTCCAAGGCTGTCACCCAAATGAAGAAGGCGTCCGATTTCAAGCCAGAGTATGGGTCTCAACCAGGGCCTTCCAGAGCCTTCCAGCCCTCCACAGCAATCACCAAGTTATCTCCCAGGTACATTGGCCCATGTCCTCCTGTCTTACAGGATCCAGATGGTGCATCACAGTCGCATCCAGTCGCATCCATGGAGGCTGAAGCCCTGCCTCTGGAGGCCGAACCATAAAACCAGGGGGAGACCTTCACTGTCAGAGAGATCCTTGAATTTTTGAACTCTATCTACCTTGCTCTTATCCTGTGTGAAAATAAACAGTCTGCTCTTGACTCCAGCCTGTGTGGGATCTTTACACCTAAAAGAATACATGCAATTAGGTGCATAATGTTCTTATTCCGAACTGAAATTAGTAATAGTGTTGGGCTGTGGTCACCAACTGGCACAAAATCTGGACCGCAAAAAAGCTTCCATCCAGACCATGATGTCTTTTGACACAATAAAAAAAAGCAGTAGGCCAATTCATTGTCATTAAAGAGATTTTTTAACAAGCACAACAAGGCCAGCTCAGTAGAGCCATTTGGGTCCTTTGACTTTGACTAAAGGGTGCATTCAAACTTTTCAGCTTTGGTTCGGTTAAAAAAAAAAACCTGGTGCGATAAGTTGGAGTAAGTGTGAACGCTTTCTTTCAAGCATCGTGTGCACACCAAATAAGCAGACTGAGACCGCCTGAGCAGGTGGGTCTTGCTCTGTTTCTAAACAAACTCAGGTGCGGTTTGTGTGAAGCAGTATATGAACCATAGGAATCTAAAAGAACCAAACACAGGACGTGATGTTACAAGACATGACACAGCACTGAAAACAAAATCTACTTTACCACCTCTCACTGTGTTTCCAATTGGTAAAAATACCACCAGGTACACACAAATCTGATTGCAAACATGTTGCGCTGGTCTGACAGCTGGCTCGCAAAATATACATCATATGTGCATCATAAGTTACATCCTTTTTTTTTTTTTTACTTATTTTGGTTCGACTGTAAATTTATGAGTGTGATCGCCAACAAAACCAGGACTAAAGTATATTAATGTATCAATTTTCTGCTTTGGTCCAGACCAACATAACCGAACAAGTCTGAATACACCCTAAGGGTTGCTACCATGTTGCAATGTATGCTATTTTCCACCATGACATTTTCAAAAAATTTGACAAGCTGACAGTGAAAACCAATAGTTCCAAGATGAATGGACAGAAAATATGTATTTATTCTTCTCTCACCAAGCTCTATAAGGCAAATGTGCCTCATTTACACCACAGTACAGATAGCCTGCTATTAGCAAAAAAAAAAAGGATTCTTTTGTCAATAACTCTGTAAAACAATTCCTTATATGTATAATCTCATCATGCATTACTTATTATGATGATACTGTATCTACATGCCCAGAGTGGCACTCTGTTATACTGCCACCATCTGGTAACATAAAGACTGGCTTTTCAGTGATTTTCGCTATACTGCTCCTACATGGTTCTTTGCATTCATTTCTGATTTGGTGTACATGAAGTCCTGATTTTATATTGTGAAGCAATTTTTGATATGCTGACCAGTGTAGCCACTGGGAAAGGATTGAATCTGAGCACCTCTGCATATGAACTGATCTAATTTTGCCATTCTGATAAAAGACATGATATCTAACCAATCAAATGGATGAGTTTTAGCATGGGGGTTGATGTAGGGGTGCCTACATCAAGTCAGTTACATTCAAAGACGAAAGCATGGCAGCCAAGTTTGTTTTGTGTTTAACGCACATTAGCACTGTTGCTAATTTACCGATTTTGGGTTGCAATATAACCACAGCACAGTTACTGTTTAATGACACCGGTGCAGTCTAGACATTGCCTCATCATTGTCACTGAAAAAAAAGGTATTTAGTTTTCACATTTATTACTGGAGATTTAAGAGACTTGCATGAGTCTCAGCTATTGGAACTTTCACAGTAGAAAATAGGTCTATAATATTTTGTCTCCTCTTTTAATCAACAAAAATGAATTTTCCAACTTTTTGAAGTACATATCATTAACAGTAGCCCTGAAGCTATGACATGCCATCAGTTTACATTTTAATTATGCTTCCATATTCTCATGATAACATGTTATTTTAATTAGATTTCTCAAGAGCTCAAGTTATTTGTCATTATCATGAAATAATAAAAAAAAATTTCCTGTGATTATGACATAATTAATTTGTTATCTCTGGAAAATGGCAAGACTTCAGTTCTATCAGTGGCACTAAATCTCATAATGTATAAAGACCCTATACCCTCTTAAAACATGTAATAACAAAAAAAAATCCTGTACTATATAAATTTACACCCTCATACAGCATGCAATAACATCTAATCTGGTACTATATACAATACAGTGCAAAATATTCTTTTGTTACAGATTTCTATTTTTATGAATCCTGCATTACTGAGTCAGTACAAAATGATTTTAGATTATTTTTGAAATAAGTGATAAAAAAATAAGTGGTTTGAGTATTTCAGAAACTGTTGATCTCCTGGGTATTTCATGGACACAAGTTTATTCAATCTGGACAGTTGGTGTGTTCCAGTGGTGGTGTGTCTGTGCCCATGACAGCCCCAGAGTTCTGTTCTTTCCTGACAGGAGTGGAACCTGATGTGGTTTTCTGCTGTTGTAGCTCATCCAACTCAAGGTTTAATGTGTTGTGGATATGCTTTTCTGCTCACCACAGCTGTAAAACGTGCTTGCTCCTTTCGCTTAAATCACTTAGCATAAAAGCGAATGAATTAATATTTTTGAGTAACTACAGACTTCCTGTCAGCTCAAGGGAGTCCAGTCAAGCTCTCATCACAAAGGTGTTTTAGCTTGCAGACCCTCTTCACATACAATGTTTTTTGTTGTTTGCACCATTCTTGTAATGTTTGGTATTTACTCCTCACTACACACTGTACATTACCCAAGAGCTGATTTAAGCAGGGTTTTTCTTTTACCTCTGTAAAAATATGCAATGCTGTTTCCTCTACTTAGAGCACTTAGAGGAAGTGACCTACAGACCGGCACATACATTGTGAAAAATGGCCCTACAGTGTCACATTACAACATAAATTCCCCACTACTCTTAATCCACTCAGCAAGTTGGCAAGGTTGAAAACTAATCGCATCTAGAGAAGGGGGAGAGAGAGCAACAGAAAGACAGAGCGAGATAGAGAGAGACAGACAGTCAGACAGACAGAATAAAGATAAATGTATAAAAATGATTGAGATTGTAATAAAAACATGATTTGAAACATTATCTTTTATTCAGATTTTTTCTTGTATGTTTTGGAGAAGATTCTATCAGCATGTCACCCAAACAAAACTGTGAGTTGGTTTTATATTTGAGTCCTATACAGTGACCTCACTATGAACAAGGGGTGTGTAGCTTATTTCATTGGCAAACAGACAAATAAGTGCTCATTTATTCAACACTATAATGAGAGAGCAACAGAAATCAGTCATTTTAAATGTATTTATTTGTGGAAGGTTGTGGAAGTAGATTTATTAGTATAAACTGAAAAAAAGCTTTTCAAATATAATCTCAACTGAAGAAGAGGAAAAACAGTATCAGCGGATATATTTTTATCTTAAAATATATTTTATTGCAAAAGTGCTATGACCACAGGGTCACAGCGAGCTGTATTCTGACTCCTTTATAGTTTAGGGGTTTTATTTCATTTTGACTGTTTTCCAAGAAGGCTTTGCTTTGTTGTCCTGAATGTTGTATGCAGCATGTGAAAGAAATATATTTTCAACACCGAATGTCAAAAACTGTGATATATAACACAATGACTCCTATGCTATTGCTTGCTTATTAGTCAGTTATTTTCTACCAGAATGTAAGAAATCTATCAGAGACCAGCTTTTTAGGACTGACCTGCCTTTAATCATATCAGGGCATCCAGCAGCTGAGGACACAAAAAACAGTTTGATGAATGGGTTTGTGACAACGGAAGGATGGGCTACTGGAGTTGCTCTTTTAAGAAGCTTAACATAAAGTCTATAATCTGAGACAAAGTAGGAACCTGGTTATCAAAACCATAGTCTTAGCATAGTCTCAGACACAGCTTGTTCCTTTGCATAGGATAAAGTTGGGGTTAGCAAAGTTAGCATTAGCATTTTTTTAAATAAATTAATTCATATGAAACATAACATAATCCAATCTCAACAGATAAGTGTGCCTTTGTTAGAAGTTATTGTCTGTATTGTCTGTAATATCATATATGTAATGTCTGTAATTGTCTGCTGCTGTGACAAATCCATTTCCCTTAGGGATCAATAAAATGGTCTATCTATGGATTTCATTTTAGAAATGTGTAAATATGTGTTCAGTCAGATTTAAGAGAACATATTAAATACAGTTACATGATATCATTCTTTATATTAAACTTAGTTTCTAACTAAACCGAATATGATATGAAATCATGTGGGGATGATGGAACCGATGGGAATTATGACTATAGCTTTAAATTAAGGTGATTAAAGTATATGCTTTAGAATGTGATAAGGTTTGATCGTGTGTGTGTGTGTGTGTATGTATTTCTGCATACAAGTGTGTGTGTGTGTGTGGGTGTGTGTGTGTGCACGAGAGATGGTGACAGATTCAGATACAGTTGTTTGCAGCACTAAGGTGTGTGTGTATTCTGCTATTTACGAGATAGGAAAAAATAGGTCAACCCAGGGACTGATTACCACAGTTCTAATTACGTTAATGGTTTCATTACAGGCATTAATTTAGCCCTCATCAGTCTTTTGCCAGTGATTAGTGTAAAGCGGAGGAGATGTTCAGTATGCTGTTCTCATAGAAAATCATTTATCTGAATAGCCTAATTTTTCAGCAACATATTTGCTTTCAAGACAGTTTCTCGTTCATCAATATCAAATTCTGTATTTTTAATACAGGCATAATTTCCATTATATTGTTATATATTACAAACATTTGACCAAAAAAGAAAAGTTTGTATTGGTTTAAGTGGAGTGTGAAATCATTTTTCTTATGGACTGTTAATTATGCATTCCTGATTTTCAAATATTTTCTCCTGTATACTGCAGTACTTCCTGTCAGTCTGATTGTTTTCAGTGCTGCATCAAATTTGATTTAAACTTGAACTGGTAAAAAAATAAGTAAAAATATGAATTAACAACACAATGCACACACATTGACACTGAGTCACTCTGGGGGCTATTCGTCACAGACACACTCCTCATATACAGCACTGCTTTAGACACTGATCTACATTTTCTCTTGCGGGAAGCTCAAAATGAAAGCTAAGGCCAAGAGAATGTGCAGAATAAATCTACTCACACACATGGAACATCAAAGAGCTGACAATAAGCCTATACGCACATATGCACTGCCCTGTGCAGTCCTGAGAGATGCTGAAGGGAAGCCTTTTCTTAGCAAAGCATAAGCAAACATTTTTTTCTATAGAGAAAAACTTATAATAATGCTTCCTTCAAGAATGCTACTCTTGTATTCTTTAGATTCCAAAATATCTATTTAACATACACATAACAACATGAGGCATGTTGAACAGCATGTTGTTCTCGTTATACAGAAAAAACATCTCAGAACATTTGAAACAATATACAAGAGAAAAGGCCAAGTGTGTTGAAAGGAGGTCCCATATATTCTTGATTGTGAATGATCATGGTTCTTATTGTCTTATTGGTCTACTTGCAAAGGACATTCTTTATGATTAAAATAACAATTTGTATGATGTGCAAACAGTTTTTGGGAAGTGCCAGCCTTTAGGGTATCCACATAAGGTTCCATCCACACTAATATCTTTTCAGTATAAAGTGGGATTTTAAAATAAAAATGATCACCATCCAGATGAGTGCTTGAGCTGCATATCAGAAATAATCTTTATAATAATCTTAATCCCTACTAAAGCACCTGAACACATATCACATGACAATTCACATACACTGGTAATGCATGTGACAGTGTAAACAGGAAGCCCCTGGACATGGAAATCACTTAAATCACAGATCACTTAAATAATAATTTACCTCATGAGTATATAGGCAGTTATAAAAGCGAGGTAGAATTTAACTGCACAACACCTCCTCTCAAAAGACATCACGGTAAGCAACTAGGGGTGTAAAGATACATAGTCGAGATGGCTGATATCATGTGCCATCTAATGTATGTAATAGCATTTTTGAACAGCAGAGGGCTGTCCACCCTCACTAACATTTCAGACGTCATGTTCTCATACAACACTGTCTTCAGCCTCATTAATAGCCTGGCAGCTTCAAAACAAAAGCAAACAAGATGCAAATTTTGAAAGAGGCAGACAGTGTAGCGCTAACCACAGATGGCTGGACTACAAGGGCTACCCAGAGCCATGTCACTGTAACAGCACATGTGGGAAATGGCAAGCTTCATTCTCCAAACTCGCACTCTTTTCCAGTCAAACACTGGGCTAAACATAGCCAAGGAAATCGGCTGTTTCAGAGTGGGAGCTTGAAAAAGCTAATCACAACAATGTTGTCATTACATTTACATTTACATTTAAGGCATTTGGCAGACACCTTTATCCAGAGTGACTTACATTTATCTTATTTATACAACTGAGCAGTTGAGGGTTAAGGGCCTTGCTCAGGGGCCCAA
>JAOTRJ010000033.1:5852697-5864384 GCA_028564905.1 Leptodoras praelongus | reverse complement strand
TCACCTTTTTTTGTTAAGTACATAACTCCACGTGTTCATTCATAGTTTTGATGCCTTCAGTGAGAATCTACAATGTAGTCATGAAAATAAAGAAAACGCATTGAATGAGAAGATGTGTCCAAACTTTTGGCCTGAACTGTATCTATCCACTATTTATTTGCATATGACATCATGAATAGACTAAATGCCATTATATTAAAATCATGTATAGTTAGTTAGGGGACAGGACCAAACAGGGGAACCTAAAACATTGTATCTGATGTCCACAAGGTTCTGAACATCTCAACCCAGATGAATGTATGGTATCAGACTTTAGCAATAGAGAAATTTAATTTGCATTGATGAACATTTTCATATGCAAATAAACAGTATCAAGTCTTTCAAGCAATTCTGTCAAGCAAAAAAGTGCAGAGGCCAAAATAAGCTAAATCATTTCATGATCCATGATCTGCACATTCACACACACACACACACACACATTACTAAGCAGTCAAACCTAATTGCATTTACATATTTATACACATTACAGGTTTTATTTTTGCAGCTTGGTTTTCCCTCCGTACTTTAAGTATACAGGTAGTCCAGCAGGTGGTGCTGCTACTAACAACCAGCTTATTTTGTCAGAATTTCCTTTCAGCTGAGTATTTACAGTTAGGTTTACGTTTGTAGGATGTTTTCAGAAACAGGGTGAAATGATTCAGTAGGCAGAAAGAATTGAGAGTCAGGATGGATGCATACAATCATGCAGATTGTAGCAGCTTTGAGTAATGTTCTCATCAACCATCAGAATGGAGGAAAATGTGATCTCAGTGACAGTGCCATGTTGCCAGATGGGCTGCTTTGAGTATTTCTAGAACTGCTGATCCCCTGGGATTTTCACACACAGCAGCCTGTGAGTTTGCTCAAAATGGTGCAATAAAGAAAAACACATCCAGTGAGCAGCAGTTCTTCAGACAGAAATGTTAATGCCTTGTTAATGAGACAGTTCAAAGGAGAATGGCCAGACTGGTTCAAGGTGACAGAAAGGCTAAAGTAACTTACCAAATAACCACAACTGTAGTGAGCAAAAATCATCTCAGAATGTACAAGACATCGCTCCTTGAGGAATATGGACAACAAGAGCAGAAGACCACATCAGATTCCACTTCTCTCAGCCAAGAACAGAAAGCTGAGGCTGCAGTGGACACAAGTAAGATCATATCAACATGGACCAGAATCATAAAGAAATGTTTCCTACAGCTTGTGCAATCCACACAAAGAAGAAGTGAGGCCATTATGAGAGCAAAGGGAGGCCTTACCCAGCATCAATAAAGTGTTTCCAATAAAATGCTCCATTCTAACATTAGTTCATGTTATTTAATTGCTATTTAATTTATCTATAGAACAAAGTTATCAGATACCATAGGCAAATCTAGACCCCCCTATTCTCCATTTCAGCTTGGTTTGAATTGATTGTCTTTAGCTAGGAAGCTACACTTGCATTCTTTTGTCCAGATGAGAAAATGAAGGTAGTCAAAACAAAAATAATAGTTTCATGAACAGAGCCCGTGTGCTATCCATACCAATTAGAGTTCACCCCAAAATAGATTTACTTCTTTATGACTGACCTGAAAAAAAGCCTGGTTTTTCCAGTAGCACTGCATGAGGACAGAGGAAGGTGAAGGCACATACACCATGGAAGGAAAGTCAAAAAAAGAGTCCTGTTCAACAGTTAAAAAATAAATCTCATTTCTTTTTAAAAATGTGAAAATAATCTGAGGTTGAGCCAAATGAATGTAGGCATGAATCAGTCTGGTGTAACTAGTACCAGAGGTTAACTAGGTTATCTTAAGTACAACAACCTCCATGAACAAATTTTAAAAAGCTACTTAATTAATATTGCATATTAATATTTTTTTTTCGAAGTCCTGAATGAATTGTTGCTGTGTCCTTCAGAAAGTACATCAGTACAGCTACTCATTTGAAGCTAAGTCACTGTGCGTGTGTGTGTATTGTCAGCCAATATCTGATACTTCGGCTGTGAGTAATAGAGATCTTTCACCACAAGGTGGCAGCACAGTCAAAGAAAAAGCCATGCAGCGATATTCTGACCTAAATATTCAGGTAGGTCTATTTGCTGATTGATTTATTGTGCTGTAGGCTTTTATTTTAGCAGGGTTTATCTAATTTAATCATTACCATTATAAAGGAAAATGAAAGTATTTGATTTCACTTGAGGAACCACAGATATTTTTTTTTTCAGAAAGGAAAACAAGACTTTGTGACATTGTGACATTATTCAGCTGTATAGAATATCTATAGAATATATTAGTGGTGTAGTTTTTATATTGAACAGATTATGATTACTTGATCACCCAGTGTCTTTTAAGTTAATAATGAATTGTGATGTGATACTCCGTATGTGTATGTTAAACACGATTAAACAAACTGTACACGATCATTGTTAGTGCTTTCGATGCTGTAAGATCTTTTCTTTAAAGATAAATCATTAATATATAATTTATAGAATATATACTTTTTTTTCGTGGTATGAAATAGAAAATAAAATAGGAAACAGTTCTATCGTGGGATGAATTGCTAATTAAGTATATGACTATTCACATGTTAGATTTGCGTTTATACTGGAAGCGCATTAATCTATATGAAATTAACAACAATAACATCCGTTAGATCTATAGAGCAAGATTTAGTCGTGTTTATTTGTTTGAAACTGTTTTGCACATCACTCAGACGAAAAACGGCTTGATTTCTGTTTGTCTCATACAGATAGATAGATAGATAGATAGATAGATAGATAGATAGAATTCAATTCATTAATAATACTAATATCTTTAATAATATTCATTATTAAAGTATTGTACAGAAAATGTTCAGGTTTATTCACCTAAACTCACTTAAACTCACAAAAAACATTTTCTAACTGTATCGGGTTATTCTGGGCTGTATAATCAAATAGCCTACCATTTACCTCTCAGCCTTTTCTTCTTATCCGTTTATAACACTCTATTGTTAATATATCCTGACAGAAAAGGCTGGGCCAAAGAATCAACTCTGTCTAATGAAAAAGGAGCATGTAGGCCTACTCTTTTACTACTTCAAGTGCATTTAATCAAGTGTGAATTGCTGGATCTCTCTTATGCATGAAAGTGCATAAGTTTAAGTAAGTCTAAGTTCATTTTTGGCGCTAAAATGAACGGACATTGTCAGCTTCTTCTTCTATGTGAAAGTCAGCTGTAGAATGAGGAGACTGAGAGGGATTCCGTGTCCATAATATTCCGTGACATCCACCTTTAATACCCTGTACAACAGCACCGCTCCGTAAAAAAATAATCACAGTAATAATTATAAAATTATTATAAAACATATATGAATTACAAAAAAAAATTAGTTGGTATCTGATGGAATGACTAACATTTTATGTGGCGATTGGCTATTGCTTAAAAAAATGCTGTTTATTGTATTCGTTTATATAATTATTCGTTTATTATAATTATTGTATTCGTTTTGTGCACGAATTAACGCTAATAGCTTAATAATTATTCTCTTATGTATAATAATAATAATAATAGCAACAATAATTATTATTGCTGCTATTATTAATACTATAGTATATAATATATGATATATAATATAATATATATATTATATATACTGTATATTATATATAATATAATATATATATATAATATATTTTATATATTATTATTTTATAAAGAAAAACACAAGTTCAGCATTTAAGTATAAAATAACATTTATTTCTATCAAAATTCACAGAGATAAATGTACAGCAGTAACAATGAAGCAAGATTTCATTCACCACGAACATGTTTTTTTTTTCACGGTTTTCTGCGCAAATGAAGTTGATATGATAGTGTTTCGGAATGTAACATAGGCTATTTTTTGTGGGAGCACAACATATCAATATAGCACAAAATGAGACCGAGAATCTACTTTAGTCAAGATCTTTAACAATAGTCTTAACAGAACTGTTCATGTCTTGGTCATTTAACATGGCCCAGTTTTACAGAGTGTCAGCTAAAATAATGACGTTTGATGACCGTATAATAATATTAGTATAGTTTCTCTTTTTAAATGACGGAGAACATTATTCTTTTAATTGCACCATTGTCGCACGGAGACTTCATCCGTTCAGTAAATAATCTAATAGAATTGTAACAGATATGTAAAGAATTCAAAATACGCAATTTACATGAAAATACTGGTTACTCTTTAAACTGAACTTGTGATTAGTTTGAGCCAGGACCCGCAAGCGAGATCTGTTTAAATTAGAGCTTTTTGGTAACCATTATCAGCACAAATGTCAACAAAAACCCCCAACACTAGATATGTGTCACTTTATGTCAGTTGAATAATTCTGTCAGGTGAGTAAATCAGAAATCTTTATGTACAGAGAATGTCATTAGGATAAGTAAGATTTTAAGTCTTTCTTTAGACACAGAACACTTCTCTCCGGAATGGGTTAGCCTCTTCACCTTTTGTCAGTCCTCTTTTTATTCAGTGAAATAGCCGCTCACTGTTTTTCTTGAGTGTTGTTAACCAGGGGACCATAAAGTCCATTTGTGTAGGTCTGGTCCTTATGTAGGAGAGTCCTGTCTCTGATCAGGTCACTGAAAGCATAGTCCATTGGTGGCCTAAATCCCAGAGTGGGCATCAGGCCTGTTGTAGAGTAAGGGGTCATGAAGGTGAGCCCTCTGCCATGTGCCGAGTAGGCCAGTCGAAGTGGATTCAGGCCCAGAGGTGTGCCTAGAGGGTATGCGCTGGGATCAGCGCCGAAGTGTGGACCGTTGGGCTGCAGGGGGGAAAAGGCTGAGCGGTTGCTGAGCGTCATGGTTCCAGGTAAGACAGGCCTTGGAGCAGAGGACAAGGGCTGCTGGGCACTCTGGAGCACCCTCTCTGCTGACCAGCTTTCCTCTGGAGGTTTGGCTTGTCCACTGTTGTTGAGGATTTGCTCGATGGCCTGGACAACATCTTTCCCACATCCCTGGAGGACGAGCTCCAGAACACTGCGTTTGTGTGTGGGGAACACTCTGGTGAGGATGTCAATAGCATTCATGTGGCGAGATGAAGTAGAGGAGGGTGATGGCTCTTGTTCATCTTTGTCTGTGTCTGAGTCTGAACCAAGTGGACTTATCGATGGTGGTGTCTCCTCGCCGTCTTTCATGGGTTTGGGAGCTGGAGAGCTGATGTACGACTCTCCGTCACCGTTTTCGGACCCAGAGCCATGGTGTACATCTGGGGATGAGATCCCAGGTACGGATTCAGTGTCAGCAGATACAGACTTTCCAGCTGTAGGCTGTGGGGTCACCGATCCTGAGAGTGGAGTCTTAGGGAATATATCAAACTTCTGCATGCTAGATTCTGCAAGATCACACGTAAAAAGTGATAAACAGTGATTAGACTGACACTTTGCAAAAATTAGAGATACTTTTTTTTATCTTGGCTGTAAAAAATATTAATGGGCCATAAATATGTCTTTATAATACAACTAAAATGATTAAGATAACATGCAGTTTTACTCACCAGAGTTGTTGTCGTTGCTAACTTGGCCAAACACTTCGTAGTTCTGCCGGGGCGGGATGATGCCGTTGGCTGCAGCCAGCGCGAGCCCCTCCGCTGTGCCGTAGAGGAGTTGCAGCTCTCGGGCTTCGTTTTCTTCCTGCGCCTGCTGTCTGCGGAGCGCTACTTGCGCGGCCATCACTCGCTGCCTCTCTGCTATGAGGGTGCACTTTGCGCACATACAGTCCTTCCAGCGACAGTAGCGCTTGTGTCCTTTAAGCGCCGACACAACGCCGTGATTGCGGCAGCGGGCGCACTTGGGCGTGCGAGGATATTTCTCTGTAGGGCGCAGCAGCAGCGGCGGGCCTCTCAGCAGGCTGCTGGCCATGGACACGGGGATGGAGGCGGCTGCAGCGGCTCCGGGATGAACCTGTGCGCCCGCCTGAGAGCCAGGAAGCTCCGGACGAAGATCCATGATCTGCCCCCGATGGACTAGCGATTGATCGTCGAGGTTAACAGCAGCAACCGATTTCTTAAATTCGATAAAGTCACACGTAAAAGAAACTAACTGCACAAGCATCCGAAGAAAGCACAAAACTGTGAAATTAAGGTGGTTTCAAAGTTTGATTTTGAGAAACGTGATCAGAATTTTTAAAACACGTCTCCAAAGCGTTTCAGTAAGTCTATGGTTTTTGTCAGTCCATTAGTTAAAAGTTAATAGATTGCTTTTCTGAGTTCTGGCGTCTAAAGAACTGTGCAGAGTTATTAAAAACGAATTTGACAAACAAAAGTTTCCAGCTAAAGAAATACAGCAAAAGATCGATTATTAACGAGCCGAGGAAGCTGAGCAAATGTGAGCTGAGCTTGTTCTCCCTGCTCCAGCGTGAGACACTAACTTCCTCGAGAGATCGCCAGTGGATACAGATCCCCCTCTCTCTCTATTGTTGCTCTCCTACGTTTTCATTAGACAAATTTGACAACAATGTGGCGCCTGTCATTGGCTAAAGGAGGATGGAGCAATCTGATTGGCTTGTCTGTTTTTCAACTGTGTCCACCTGCGTCCTTTTATCAAATAACAAGCATCACGCAGAGCAAAAAACTTTTATCACAGAAATGCCAATACCAATAAACAGGCAGAAAAGCAAGTCAGACATTTTATTTAGCTGCATGTGTACATCAATAAATATCACAATTTATAACTTTTAGTACACTAATATATTTTTATAATAGAAACTACGTCTCATCCAAACACCATTTTTTAGAGATTCGACCAGAAACCGAGTGCGGTTTTTTTTTATTTCCTCTAACAAAGACGAATAAAAAAATTACTCGAAGAGCAGCGAGCTAATGACGTCAGAGTCAGAATATATGGTAAGTTGCCAGTAATTGTTTTAAGTTTGAATTTGCTCATGTTCTTATATTCTGTTTAATTCGGTATGTTTTGTGCCAGTAACAACATTACCATTTTCATATTAACAAAGCATATGTTTGTTGCACAAGTTTATTTAATATTTTTTTCTCTGTAGTATAATTAACAAGCTTATATATACCGATACAATTAACCATATTATTTTATAAAGGTCTTGCCTATTATATATTATATATGTGTGTGTGCTTGTGTGGCTGGATGTGAAATACTGACATAGACTTTTTTAATTCAATAGCCGTTTTATTTTATTTAATCACTCTATTTTAAATATCATAACTGTGACTACGGCATTTACCTTCGGTTATTTTTAGGTTGTTCGAACCCTGACATGACATTGATATCATATGCGTAATTTACGTTTTATTTTGACAAATATACTTGGTAAGTGCTATACCAGCCCTACAGCCGCAGGCACAGCTCACTTTGCCCATCGATCACCGGCTTCACCCACTTCATAAATTCATGCATTTCAATAAATATAATAACATATCATATATTATAAAATGGATTACAAAATATAATATCATATCCAAGTTATAATATGGTAAAATACTGTAGATGAATTTAGAAATTACAAATGGGTATTTGGGGATTAACAGAATTTAATAACAGTTGTTTACTGCTAGGATTTTTTTAAATAGACAAATTAATGATCGGGTTAAATAATCACCTAAGGCGACAATTAACTCATTAAAATATAAATTTTCGTCTAGCATAAATTCACATGAATAATAAATATAAGGAAAGGTCTGTTTTTAAAGTATGACTATATATATTGTATAGATTTATATAATATAATATATATATATATATATATATATATAGTTTGTGTTGTTGCGTAAAAACTGGAATCAGCTTGTTTGGGGGCTAAGTAAATAGTAATTATTCTCCATGATTTTATTGAAAGAATTGAATTACACAAGCATTTTGTAAGCAATATGTTTTTGGATATTTTAAGTAACCCTGAAGCAATATCTGTGTGTAGGAGAACATAGTTTGTGATTTTGATATAGTTTAGGTTTAGTCCTGTGCTATGTAGCACTGTTCCCTTTAACAGAATGATGGTTTCAGTACATTGATGCTCTAGACAATTTCCCCCTAATCTTTTTGTTGTTGTTGTTTAGCGATAACGCCGTTTAATTTTTATTTCCAGAAATATATAGAAAATTTTTTGGTCTCCTTTTATGAAGCCTCTTTCATAGCATCTTTTGCACTTATGTATGTTTTTTAAGCCTGTGCTGTATCCGCAGAGTGCTCCTCACTTTCTGAGCTCCCCTGCGCCTTCACTCACTTCTCTGTGTTTACATACGGAATCACAGTAAGCAAATGCCATCTGTCCCACCGCCACTCTCATCCACACCTTTAATTACTGAACCAGCACCACTAATAGAGACGATATTAAACTAAATCTTTTTGACATTCAAAGTAATTATCTCGGCAGCGCTCTCGCAAGGCTGAAAATAGCCATCCAAGAAGCAATTCGGTGCTCATTACAAAAACCGCACGTAGGTGCTGACTGTTAAATTGAGTCTGCCTCTCTGGCAAACTGGGGGCAGATCTGTTTACAAACACTTATATAAACAGCGCGTTTATTTATTTATTTATTTATTCATCCATCCTTCCATCCGTCCATCCATCTATCTATCTCTAATTGTTAAGAAAATGGAACATTCTCGTAGAACACATGACCATAAAAAGTATAGGCTACATTTTTATTTATGTATAACATTTTACATTTTGGATTTAATTCTGTTACAACACCTCTGCATTTCCCTTACAGCCGAATAAATATAGAAAATGTACCAGGATACTTTTTTGCCATTTTGAGCTAATCAATATCATAACAAACTCATAACTATTTATATTATGATATTATTTATTTATTCATTCATATCAATAATCATTTTAACAAATCAAATCAGCCTACAAAATGAGAAAGTAGAAAAAAAGACGATTTGGATAGTTGGATTTGGATAAGGAAACGCTGCTGTAGGTTTACAGCCAGAAACTTTAAGAATTCCCCCAGAGGAACAAGCAAAGAACCCTTAAGGCTTCTGAATTTTCTTAGAAGGTGCGTGTATGTGTATATAAAAGCCCAACTTACACGGGCTACTACAAAACTCTTAACTGAACGGGTATCTTTGAATTCCAATTAAATGCCCCTGGGGCAATTAAAAGTGACTGTGAGCACTTAAGAAATTCAACATTCTTTCAAACAGTTCATCAGACCTGTGCATCAAAAACCCATACAGGCCTTTCATCCCCTTTAGAAACTCCACAGATGACTGAGTTTTACACCTTTTTGAAAGCGGCACAAAAGGGATGCTTGACCCAACATATGTAACAGCATGTCTCTGTTCCTCTAGTACCCCGGCGAGCTTTTGTGGCGACCTTTCTCACCGCCGCTGGCCGGCCCGAGCGCGCCTGGAGCTGTATTGCCTCCCGGGAACTCCTGCTGAAACGGTGAGAGTGTGCGAAGCGCAGCAGAGGTTAGAGTAGCAGATCCAGGGGGTACACGAAAAACCGGTGCGCATTTACACGCTTCATCTCATCACCAAGTCCTCATTAGGTTGTTAACCTCTTGTTCACAAGAAAAAAGCTGCCGCTCCGGGCTGGCCTCTCACCCGAGCTCAGGCATCCCCCTCGAGGCACAGCACACAGCCATTAAAACTGCGCAAAATAATCCTTTACAATGACTACGAAGTTAAAGGGTGTTCGTTTTCTCTTTTCCTGATTTTATTAAAAAAAAAAAGAAGATAAGGAATACACTTAATAAATGAGCACATCATTTTTTATTATAATAATAATCAGGTGTGTGATGAAAACAGCATGATCTAAATGCTTGACTTTAAACGTCTACTGACCAGATTAAACGCATTTCAGTGCCATGTACAGTTATCGATTCTTGAGTTATCCTACGATGGCATGCTATCTGTAATAGTATGCAGTGCGTTCATGTTGAAAGCTTACTAAATTAGCAGCAAGAAAGCTGCGCGCCTGCGTGCGCGCGTTTCAGGTACCAGCCAATTAAAACTGTCCAGTCCTCCACATCTGCCGCCCTTTACAAAGCGAACCGAACAGAAAAGAAGGAGCCCGGTGAAAGAACGCTCATTGAGATCACAGATGGAGTATAGGTTTTTGCTAGAAATTTGAGAAACACCATTGTCCTCAAATCCAAACTCAATGTGTTCGTGGACAATGGCCGCAGCTTTGAGCTCTGCCGACTCAATTGCCCTTGTTTTTTAAACTTGAAGTGTTCAGCACAAAGACTGGCCTCCTAAATGTCACAACCGCTCCGAGTGGGGCTCCGCTGCGCGATTCTCTCAAAAAAAGGAAAAGAACACAATTATGAAGCAATAATTACTCTGCTTCAGTTCGCACGCCACTGCGTCCATTCAAACCTCTTTAGCCCCATTTAATGCTTTATCCACGCCGCCATAATCCGAATACCACAGCTTGAATTTTTTTCCCCTTTCCTTCCGCAGAATTTTCTCCTCAGATGAAGCTGCAAGATCTAAAGTTTCAACAGTTGTTATTTCCCCGTAAATGTTTAGTAGATCATGTAAAGGCAACCCTCATCAACAGGTAAAAACTCTACTATCTAAAGGGAAGAATAATAATAATCTATAATAATAAACCCGCTTGAAGTCAGTATATGGTCACACCAAGATATCTGTTACTCGATTTCAGCATTGTTTCGTTGACGTGGTTGTATTAGCTTAAAAAATGGTCATTTTTAATTATAGCATCTGAGAAAATATACCACACAGCAAAATCCCCAGTATCGAATAATTCCTCTTAATTAGCTAATCACACATAAGAACAAATGTTATTATAAAACACTAACTTTTTTTTTTTATTTCAAGAGATATCGGTCTGGCTGACTGATTAACTAAATCAGGTGTGCTAAATTAGGCGTTAATATAGAAAATAGAAGAGACTCCTATTAGATCATTTAAAAAGCAGGTTCATTAAGTTATTATACCGAGGCGTTTTTATAGGATAATGACATATATTAAGAACTTGTGTTGGCAAAGGGACTAATGTCAAATATTTTTGATACTATAAAGAAACTCCACTGCTTCCATCCTTGTTAATGTTAGGCATTTTGTAATAAAATACAATAACACGTGAACGTCCGTTTAAGCTCAAAACTATAAATAGGCTAATAAGTGAATTTTGCATTTTGTAGGTGAGAAAATATAGCACTTATTCTTTTAAGTTATTAGCATCGGCTTTACTAAAAGATTTCTGAAGTAGTTATAGATTGCTATATGGACGTGCCTAATAAAAGTGGAATAATGGGAGGTTTTCCATTGTAGGCCTGAATATTTGTGTGTTAATGCCATATACCACATAATGTAAAACTTAGTAGCCTAAGAAAGCTAGGGACAGGCTATGCTTCATCTCAAACCCACCGTTCCCCTGATGTGGGATTCATTCATTTAGTTATTTTTAAGACGAGTTTGGCTGATCACATATTACAGAATTATTCAATACGGTGTAATGTGTAAAAGGATGTGTAATTTCAGGGGAAGGGATCGGAGCGTAGTGCTGCATAGTGTAATTATTAGTAGCCTACACTCATTTAAATTACAGAAATGAAAAAAAAGGTTCCTGCACGAATGCTTCTAAAAAATATTGGACATGTTTTGGTAGCTAAAAAAATGGTCTATTTCTCTATATCAGTCCGGGACCACATTATACAGTTGGTCTGTATTGATATTCATAGGTTTAGTCT
>JAOTRJ010000033.1:5833590-5852472 GCA_028564905.1 Leptodoras praelongus | reverse complement strand
GATGTGTAATTTCAGGGGAAGGGATCGGAGCGTAGTGCTGCATAGTGTAATTATTAGTAGCCTACACTCATTTAAATGACAGAAATGAAAAAAAAGGTTCCTGCACGAATGCTTCTAAAAAATATTGGACATGTTTTGGTAGCTAATACATTGTAAAGATGAAAGAAAATGGTCTATTTCTCTATATCAGTCCGGGACCACATTATACAGTTGGTCTGTATTGATATTCATAGGTTTAGTCTGACTGTATCAATCAATAGGCACATAATATAGAAGAACCCTATATTTAATATGTTACTAGTTTGTGCATCAATTTGCATTTGGATGTCACCGTAGTAGACTTTCATCGCTTCTCTGCATATTTTATTATTCAAATACTCTATTTTTTATTTTGAGGAGTTGAAGCACACATCTCTTGGTCTTTTTATTATTATTATTATTGTTGTTGTTGTTTCAATTACAACAAAGAAAATTGCATGTATTCAATTACAACAAAACACTTGAATGTTTTTAATTAGAATATGATTTTCATACCTGCATAGCGCTTCATAACGGGATCGGACAAAGCTAAAGAGACAGACCTGATGCTTAAAGCGTTTGATAAAACGATCACAAGAAAGAAGGACTCATAGAACACACTGCGATTTGGTTCATTTGTATTAAACAAATGAAAACCTTAATAATGACTTCAACTTAGGTTAACTGTTCTCGCCCCCCCCATCTCTATACATCGTCAGCTCACGTCCGACAAGAGACAACATTGTCCGATCTGATTTGTGAGCATACAGAATAACGAAATCTTTAAAATCTATAGATTTAACGGCACAACGCGATAGAGAAATGATGTGCTTTGTGCTCGGCTGTATAAGCCGTTTCTTTGTGGGTCTTTAAGAGCCAGCACGTCTGAGAAAGTAAACTTTGAGTGACCCGCCAGGTTAGTTTAGTCTGGGATTTTAGCATGGCGGCCTGCGTGGATGTGAAAGGCGGAATGCTGTGGGATCAGAAAGCCGCTTCAAAGGGGGGAGAGCGCCTGCGCTAGGAATTGTGTTCTCCTACCGAGGGCCAGCATTCTTGACCCTTAAAGACTGGTTAAACATTATTGAACGCTTCCCCTTTGTCGCCGGAGCATCGCGCCGCCACCCGAAAGGTTAGCAGCGCTGAGTTCTGAAGGAAGCTGAAGTGTGGGACAGAACAGCATGGACCAGGTAGTGGGCGGGGCCTACATATGATTGACAGACGCCTGTTCTTTGGCGCTGATTGAGATGTCGATGTGTTTGACTACTGATCTCTTATAATATTGAAGAGAAGATTAAAGGTCAGAGTTCAAATACTGCTTCTCCATAGATAGAAGAGGATCCTTGTTCTGCTATTGTGCTTTAAAAGTCAAATAGTTCACAAAGTGTACATTGATCAAATGTATTTGATATTGATTGCTAAAATGATAAACTAGAGCAAGTTATTTGTCTTATTGTGTTAGCTGAATGATGAAGCTCTCTTAGCTTTAAACAATAAATAGAAGGAACTCGAGATGCATTTCCAGCAGTTTTATTAGCAAACTTTCTTAAAAGAGATTTAGCTCTTCAAAAGGTGGTCTATCTTATTGTTTTCATACAACTGCAATAAATAATAATAATAATATTTGATTTAATTGGGGGTAAATTCCTTGCTAATAATAATATCACATTAGTCATCAGAGAAAACTGTCTACTGAAACCATATTGAAAATGTCTGCGCATTGTTTTAATCAGTTATCGGTATCCTATATGCTCAGCTGAAGTTCTGGGCCTGTGATATGGGATTTAACATCATTAAAGTATTTGAACAATTTTATGTTTAATTCTGCTTTAATGGTTTTTTAACACATCATTAAAAAGTAGATTGCGACTTTTAAACACCAAGCTTATTATTAGAGGTGTTGAAATCTCTGGTCTCTTTTCACTTTGCTCAAAACACATCCTCCCTCCCTCCCGCTGCAAATAAAGACAAGTTGGATCAAGTTGAAAGTAACATCATCACTCTATCTCATTATCAGTACTTCCAACCAACCCATTAAGGCTAGTTGTGTCTGTACAAAGCCCACGTCTGTGCACATTAGTGAAACACTCAGTGATTGAAACAGTAATATCACACATCACATGGGCTTCACAATCAGCATTAATGCCTCAGGTTAAAGGAGTTACCTGTCATTTCTGCACCAGTGAGCATCAGTGAAACTTCACCCTGACAAGCCGTGTGGCTTACATGCCAACGCCTGTCGCTCTGCACGCAGACATGATACTCGGACACACCGTTGGGCTCCCTGTGAACCAGCACACAGGACTAACCAAGCAAAAGCAGGACAAATGAGTTAAAGCTTAGCTATTGTTATTTTCAGCATATTTGAGCAAGCAAAAATCACAATGCATGCTGAAAAACTCAACCATTTTTTCAGTAAACAGAAATGCTTATTAGGATTGGTCCTCAACCTTTTTTTTTTTTTTTAACGTAAAGAGCATCAGAAGGGTCTAGTATCAGGATCCCTTTCCTGCCCCTGACTTGGTGAGATTTTGGCCTCAAATACTGAGACAATACATAGTCTAATACATTCGCAGACCATTTTATAATCTTGAACACATTGTAATTTTTTTGTTTGTCTTGCTCAACTGGTAAAATAACTATTGAGAAATGTAACACTGGTTTGTGAGTGTTTGCAGGAATGTAGGAAAGATCAAGACATGAGGTAAGTAAGGTAAAAGGTAAGATAAAGGCTTTTGCCTTTTGAAATTCTTTGCATGCGAACTAAGAGTGGTGTTGAGGCAGCTTTGGAATGAGAAAGATGCAAGCTAGAAAAGTTTAAGACACCTTAAATACACTAAATCTAACTAAATCTAAAAATATTTGATTATGACCCAGTTATTGGTCTCAGTCGCTCTGCATTAATCAACAAAGCATTCTGCCACACACTACACTTAGTTACAGCTTGTGAATTTTCCTCTTTGAACACATTCTCCTAAGACATGCAAATGTACTGGCACCCTTGATGAAGATGAACAAATAAGATATTTAAAATAAAGTGCATAAATAATAAATTCAGTCTTTAATGGAAAAATCTCTATGATCTCTATTAGAGAAATGCTCAAAAGCAAGAATAAGGGGATTAAAAAAAAATCAGATTGGATTAAAATTCAAACGTATTACAAGAAAAAGCTGTGTAGCAGTTTCTTGAGTTCAGGGTTCACTGTGCTCTAGAAAGGTTTCATCCCGAATGTTTTTCATTCATCAATGTGGAAAGGAAAAAAATGATTGCTGAATTGCTGAATAAATGACCAAAAAAGTGCCCAGGAGCATGTTGCCTTACCTGGTGAGGGATCTGCTTTTAACAATCCACAGGAGTTAGAAAATGTATATCTGGTCACATATTGGTGTCCACCAGTTTCAACAGGGCTACACCATCACATCCATTTCAACAGACCATTAGTTGCCTGAAGCCTTTATTGACAGTTACAAATAAACTAAAGTACCTTGATTGCCTAAATGCCATCGGGGCTCTGGCCAAAAGGTTGTAATATAACATCAAAACTGAACTCCATTAAAAAAAAAAAAGAAAATCACACTGGTACACAAAACAATTGATTTACAATAAATACATTACAATATATGTTTTCCCCATAGTGTGAAGTGCTACTCTTGCACACCGTTTTTGTTCATCTTTATCAAGAGTGTCAATAATTACGGCCCTCACTGTATGAAAGATTTCTTGTCACATAGCTCCACTGTGTAAGAAGGAGTACGCAGAATACATTACAGTTTAGAACATTTACTGAAACGTGTGTTGCATGCTAAACAGAAGCATCACCACACACAAGCTAATGTGCACAATGCCCAAACATGTTTCCCCAACCTCTCTAAGCTCCACACAAGGTCGCTGAGACTGGCTGAAGACTTAAACTTCATTTCTCTCACTCAAACTTCTATTTGGTTGTGCGATGAACAGCGCTGCAGATGGTGCGGTAAGCTTTTAATCTCAGAGCTGAACAGGGAAAATTAGCCTTTGTGGCAGATAATAGACAGAAGTCTGGAAAAACACAGCTGAAAAACAAGACAATGAATCAATTTCATCCAACCATTTGTTTGACTTTCATATGGGTATATCTGTCTAAACCCTCCAGCATTATTGCAAAAAATATATATAGAGATAGCAGAACTCATTTCAGTTATTCCCAATGACAGATCAGTGCAGTCACTGCAGTTACACGTCATAAATAAAACAAAGCCTCAATTCCAGGTTCTGCTTTATATGAGACCCTACATTTTTAGGCTATTTTTCTTTTATCAGCTTTAAAACAGACTTAGTTTTTTTTTTTTTTTCAAAAGAAAGTTATTGTTGCCTAGACTTGAGGAACCAGAAAACTTGCACCTGTGAAGATAGAGGTCATTGCAAATAGAAATGCATTATTTCCTCCTAGCAAATCACATGCCTGTTCAAAAAACAACAAACGAACTTCAAAGATTTCACTTTGCTCATTTCCCAAGTGACACTATTAGATCCAAAGGTCACTGCGTAACGTATGATTGGAATCAAGTTACACAAATGACTAGAAGCTAAGGCACAATAAACGTCCCTAATTCTCTGCACGTCCCTAATTCTGTTCAGCAACAGATGGGTTGTCAGTGCATACCTTGTAAATTTGATTGTAAGGAAACAACCTTTTTTTCTGCATTTCCAAAATCCAAATTAATAGTGCTCTCTAGACTCTTTTATTGTTACCAAATCCCACAGTGCCATTAAAAAATAAGCACCATGAAATTGACACGTTCATATGTACATCTTATAATGTATCCAACTAAAACTAATACAGCATCAAACCTAAAACTGGGAGGGAGGAAACTGAACATGAAGGATCTGTGGGGTTTTGGGTTTTTTTTAAGGTGTTGAGAACAATTTCTGATCATTGGTAAAGAGGAAATGCAGATAGCTGGCACTCCATACGGCTTGGCCAAAGAACAAGGAGTGGGGGGGGGTAGTCCAGAGTTCTTCACGAAATATCTCTTTGCGTGTCACATACCAGCATGTTTGGGTATTTATTTATTTACGTAACTGTTTCTTTACACAAATCAGGTCTAAAAAGCAGCCATAGAGGATCAACCTCACCTGTGATGCTGTTCTGAGACTCCACGGCTGTTTTTTTTTTTCCTTTTTTTTTGTTATCATCTCAGTGAGTGGAGAAAAACATGACAGTTCTGTGTGTGAGTGTCAGTATCTCTGTGCTTGTGAAAGCTTCAGTGTGAATCATAAACACTCATTATTCATGTACGACGTACTGTGAGTGTGTTTGCGTGTGGCTGTTCTCTGTGGACACCATGCTAAAGTTCTTCATTGTTTGTGTGATTTGTCCAAGTGCAGTCAGTCCTACTCTTTGGCCTCCAGAAAGAGGGTCTCTTGAGGGAAGAGTTTGGCTTCCAACAACGTCCATGCTGGGTCTAACTGAGTTATCTGGTGAGGAAGAGAGAAAACAACAAAACTACTACAACCAAAACACAACAATAAATACAGTCTTTTAACAGTATTGTAAAATGTCAAGTGTGCACAAATAAAGTGACTATCCATTAATTGATCCATTGTCAACTTCTTACTTAATAAGGACTACTTCCCTCTTGAATGTCAACTGTATGTGTAGGTGATTGCCTGCTGTGTGTGGGCTATGGTGGGCACTGTGTGGGGTCTGTGTCTCTGAAACCATGAACCAGAGTTGCAGTAATCTGATCACATCACCATGAGCACTGAGTGTCCCATTTCCCTCAGAGATAGACCCTGTTTGTTATTACACATGCACCAATCCAAAACAAATACACAGCAAGATGGGGGGACGAGGGAGGGAGCATGGAGGGACCATGTGGTGGACCTATATGTCTGAACCCATGCTAACCTACATGACAGGAACACCGTGATGGGGTTGAAATGATCAAAGGTCTGAAGACAGATACTAAAATTTCTCAGAACCAGATCTGAGTAAGTAAGCGAGTGAGAGACAGAGAGAGAGCGAGAGAGAACGAGTGAGACGCAAACTGATTGTAGTGAGCTAATAGCAGGAGGTTCTCCTGTTACATAGGGTTTGTGTTCACACCTGGGCTAAGACCTCTATTCCAAGCTCACCAGACCTCCTAGTCTTACCCCACATTAGTAATTAACACAGCGGCCTCGGAGTGGCAAGAATGTGCTTTCAGTATTACAGTTCTATGACTCAGTATTACAAAGTCATAAAGCATCACAGCAGAATACATTCTGTTTACTGGAGCAACGTCAGACCACAGACTTCTATGCCGAATGCAATAAGACACTTTACACTTTAGGAGTACTTCAGCGTTTTTCAATTTAAGCAGATACTGTATAACTGTTTACTTAGAGCAACAATTCCAATATGGAATATTCAATACTGTAATAAAGATGGAAATAGAAAACCTGTATTATTATTATAACAGAAATGTATTTTTGCTATAAGTACAAAATTCTACACAGGGCATCACTGCCTAATGGTGCCAAATACATTTGCTCAGCAAAACCTATAACATCTTGGAGTCAGAAATTCCATTGCTTTGCTAGTTGGTTCATCAATAACTTTATGCCTGTCATAGCACAGCAAATACACTGAATAGCCATAGCATTAAAACCACTGACAGGTGAAGTGATTATCTTGGTACAATGGCAACTCTCAAGGGGTGTTATATGTTATATACATAATATGTTAGGCGTAAGTGCATCGTCGGTTCCCGAAGCTGATGTGTTGGAAGCAGGGTCAAAGCATCTCCAAAACATTCGTTTTTTTGCATTAGTTCCTAGTATGCAGTGGTTAGTAGAACAGCCGGTGAACTGTTGAAGGGGTCATGGGTGCCCAAATCTCACTGATGTACTTAGGGAGCAAAGCCTAGTCTGTCTGGTCCAATCCTACAGAAGAGCTACTGTAGCACAAACTGCTGAAAAAGTTCATGCTGACAGAACACACAGTGCATCACAGCCTGCTGTGTATGGGGCTGCATAGTTGCAGAGTGCTTGATCCCCGTTGACCACTGAAAGCACCAGTAATGGGCATATGAGCATCAGAAGTGGACCAGAGAGCAATAAAAGATGGTGGCCTGGTCTGATGAATCCCGTTTTCTTTTACATCAAGTGAATGGCCGGGTGGGTGTGCATCACTATTCTGGGGAAGAAATGGCACCAGGACGCACTATGGGAAGAAGGCAAGCCAGTGGAAGCAGTGTGATACTCTGAGCAATGTTCTGCTGGGTCCTGACAATCATGTGGAGATTAATTTGGCATGCCCCAACTACCTTAACACTGTTGCATACCAAATGCACCCCTAATGGTTAATGGTATTCCCTAATGGCAATGGCCTCTTTCAGCAGAATGATGCGCCCTACCACACAGCAAAAATTGATAGGAATGTTTTGAGGAACATCTGATGGAGCATCTGTGGGATGTGCCGGACAAAAAAGTCTGAGTCCCCACCTCACAACTTGCAGGACTTAAAGGATCTGCTGCTAACATCTTGGTCCCAGATGCCACAGCACACCTTCAGAGGTCTTGGGGAATCCATGTCTCAAGAGGTCAGGGCTGTTTTGGCAGCACAAGGGGACCAGCACAATATTAGGCAGGTGATTTTAATGTTATGGCTGATTGGTTTATCACTTGTTGGATTGGAAGCTGCAACTAGGAACAAACAACTGTAACAAAAAGAGGCTGCAAAACAAGCAAACTATACTTCCCTCACTCACACACAATCACAGTATAGCTATATTTCCTATTTGCATACAATTAAATGCTGTTCAGTACATTTGCATTGCTCAACCCTTCACATTTCACCGGTTCTAGCTGAAAATGAAGAAATTATGGAAGTTATGACAAATAATTGCTGGTGTGAGCAAAAGGTTGTGGTGGAAGTCTATGGGCAGTTGCTGAACATTATTTTAAATATATAAAATAAAGCGGATTCTATCCAGTGAGCTTCAGTTTGCCGTGCACAATGCCTTGTTGATGTGAGTGGTCAAAACAGAATCGCCAGAATGCTTAGTGCTGACAGGAACCACTTTAACAACCATGGTGAGCAAAAAAGCAGACTTGCTGCAACTGTTACCCTCTTGTCAGCCAAGAACAAGACTCTGAGTCTACAGAGACTGCAGACTCTCTAAATCAGGAAGCTGAAGACTGGAAAATTTTGCCTGTTATGATGAATCTTGATCTGAGCTGTGACATGCAGAAAGTAGGTTTAGAAGTTGGAGTGAAAAGCATGGCTCCATGGTGCTCCTAGTGTATGATGTGACGAATGTTTTCATGGCACACATTGGGCCGTTTAAGACCAATCAAACATTTGAATGCCACAGCCTGTGTATTAATGTATATCCCTTTTCAGTGAAAATGTACCCGTCATAGAATGGTTATGTCCTGCATGATAATGGCCAGGCCACAAAATACTTTAAACTGTTTTCATGATATTGAGTTCAGTGGACTTCACTGGCCATCCCAGTCAACAGACCTGAATTTTTATGTGACAGAACAGAAGCTGAATGTGCAGCCGACAAATCTGCAACAATTATGTGATACAATCTTAGTATGTTCTTAGTATGTCGTTCCTAAATAAATGTTGTTTGAGAACAGATTTGTTTTTATGCAACTCTTCAACACTAAAACAAGAAGCTTCATGCTTCTTCATGTGTTATTTGGAATGTTTTCTAAAGGGGAACCCATGTGTGGTGGTTCTTGATTGATAAAAATGAATAAATTACTAACTAATTACAATAACTAGAAAGTTTGGTAACTTTAAGGAGAGGTTATTTAAGGTTAGAGCTGAGGATAAATCGCTAAGTAACGACAGGCCAGGCTAATTAAAACTAAGGAGCTATCTCCTCAATTGGAAATAGGCCAAGAAAAACAAAAATCTGTATCTGTGGGAAAGATACTTTGTTAGTAAAGATCTGACCTTGAGTTCCAGGAGCAAAGCAGAGGAAAACAAAAAAAAGAAAAAAACCAAAAAAAAAAAAAAAAAGAAAGAGATTCAGTTTGGATATAACTGCGGACAAATTATGCCAGAATTGGCAGGTCTTTGAATATAGTGGTGGTCAAGCAGACCTATGTGATTTGAAAAAAAAGGATGGGGTGATCCCTCACCACCCCTGGTCAAGTGTATAAAGACGAATCCGGACCAATGCCCAGGTGTATACTTTGAAGACATAACCTGCAATAAAGCTTGGAGCCTCTCTCTCTTTATTGAAAAACCCAGTGTCTGAGAATTCATTTTAAGAGGTTAAAATGAAGGATTAATAAATGCCTTAGGAATGACATCCTATAGAAATTCATCCTGACAGAAAGATAAATGAAATATTTCTTGCCTCTCAGAGTATACACTCTTACACAGTCCTGCATGACAGGACTCTACAAAAAAATATTTAAAATAAGTTTGCAGCCCCAATAACGGTATTCTCAAAATGTTTTCCCTTTATAATTAACTCCACACACATACCAACTCATTAATCCTCTGACTGTTTTCTGAACAGCAGTAAATGGAGTCATTCATGTTCATATCAAGGTGTCTCATTAGGACAGGGTTGCAAGCCCTCTGACAGAGCTGCTGTTCTGCACAGCCCTGATGGAAGTCGGGAAGATCAGAGAGGCTCCCCAGCAGCTTGCGTCTCTCAAGGGATGTAAGTGTAGGTACACCAATAACAGCACATTTGCTTTGTTGCCCCCAAAAGTCATCTGAGTGTGTGATCGCTGCCCTTTGTTCACAAGCATGACCTGAGGGCACAGCGCGACACGGGGAGGAGGTGGCATTCGACAGCAGGAGAAGGGTGAGACAACACCAGTGCAGGAAGGCAAAAGGGGAGAGAGAGAAGGATATACAAGAAAGAAAAGACAGACGGGCAAGATGGCACTGAAAAAACACTCCCCACTTTCTCTCCCCCCTCCTGTGTACCACTTCACAAATACTGCCTATGTAAATGAACCTGAAATGCTGCTATAACACCCCAGCATCAGGTAGAAGCAAATGGGTACAGGGTGGCACAGGTGTGGCTGAGTGTTTTGATGACTGTTCTCTTTAAGAGAGGGAGAAAAAAACAGAGAAACAAGGTGTCACTCTATGGCAGGAGACAGATGCCATGGGTGATTGTTTACATTGGTAGCCAATTAACAGACCATAAGAGCAGAGCATCTGTCAACAAACAAATCTGTTGCTTTAGTCCTCTCTATGTGTCTCACGCTTTTCCCTCTCTTCTCTCCTCATCACTTGTTTGTTTCTCCAGAACCTTCTGCTTGGCCTTCACCAATTATATTAGACTATTCTAGGTAACAATGATCATAGCAGGGTAACACACACACACACACACACACACACACACACACACACACACACACAGCAAACATATGAAGTGGGCTCATTTCAGGATGGGTTGATTTATCTCTCTAATCCTGGGAAGGTTTATTAAAAGGAAAGAAGTGGCTGTTTGAGTGAGGAGAGCCTTGCATGGCTGCCGGCTGTTTTCTTTAGGCTCTGATGATGTTGATGGCAGGTAATCCGCCTAAACCTTTAACAAACTCATCCTGAACGGCCTCACACAGGTCAACAAAAACAAGACAGACAGCCACCCTGGTGACCCAAGAGGTTGACAGAAACAGAACTAAAGAGAGAAATAAAAAAATAAAAAAAAGAAAGACAAAGAGACTTTGACTTGTGCCAGGTATGTCAGCTGTATAAGGGTTCAAGTGCACATATACTGACTCCTACAAAGTTCAATTGACATCAACAGTGTTTAATTAGGTTCAGCTCTGCTGGAGATACTACAGTCATACTAATGAGTCATACTGTGTAGGCTGAGGAAAAAAAGAGGTTTAATGAAGGCTGAACCTACAATCTAAACACCGGTGTTAAAAAAACATCAAAGAATAAATGAGTGTGAATATTTGTTTTATGGAGAAAGTCAAACAATACACTTTTATTTTCTGGCAGTGACGTAGCGTACATGCAGCAGAAACAGGATTTACTACCATCATGCGCAGCTGCCAAAGTGGCAAAATTAATTTCAGTAAAAGAATGTTTAAGGATTACCATGGAACAAACTAATTAAAATCACAATACGGCGCTCTCACAATAAAGCAGGTGGATGTTATGAAGATGAGTCTACAGAGCAAACCTATACAAGGCAGACTAAGCAAAAAACAAACTAAATTAGAATGGCACTGTTGAAGTGCACAAAACATTTAAAGTAAATTAACAATGAACTCAGCAGCTGAGCTCTCAGTGATGTAATTCTGGCTTTGTTTAGCTCGGCATCGCCACTTCAAAAGGCAGTCAGATAAATATTGCACTTCATTAGTCTGAATCAAAAGAATTGGCCCATACACTGCAAGGAGTCAAAAGAAAATAAACAGCGCATGGGCAATAAACTGGCTTCAAAACGGGGCAAAACGTGCAGCTGAAACAACGCGTTTGTAATGAAGCCATTTAGGGCCCTTCACCATTAATTAAAATCCAATAGCCAGGTCTGACTTAGCACTGTGTTGTGAAGTGTTTATTTGGCCAATTAGGAAAGCAGTGGGGGATCATTATCAGGCTGCAGGAGGGTAGCAAGGGTGTTAGCGTTAGCTGAAGTTGGTGCACGGCTAAAGCGGGGGTCACAGGCAAGACAACTTGTTCCCTGGCAGAGTGCACAGCCCTGCCTCCTGGCTAGCCTTTAGCACGGCTGCGAGAGAGGCTCTACACATCACAGGCGAAGGGCCAATCTAAACACACAAACAGAACTGCACGCCAACATCCAAGACGCCAAACTTAAAACACGCATTGAATCGGTCTGGGAGAGAACTTCACTTTCAGACAGCGACCATAGCTGCTAAAGACAAAGAAGGGTTGAGGAGAACCTTTCAAAAGCCATTACAGAAGTCATCATGGACGTCAAAAATGAGAACTTGTACCGATTCCCAACATCAGCCTAGACTGCTGTGCCATGGTATTGAAGACAGTATGAATAGGGTGTGATGGCCTATGGAACTCTGGCATTGCATTAAAGAGCATATGAATAAATGGAGAATGCAGAAGCTAGTGCTAATCCCTCCTCTAGCTCTCCCCCAACGAAGGCAGGTGCTCAAAAAGAAGGAGAGAACAAACAGGACCTGACAAAGGACGAGCTCTAAGGCAGCAAGGACAGATAGAGAAACAGCAGCATTTGGCTACTAGGTTCCTCCCCCACCTCATAGACCCCATCTCTGTTTGTTCACTCACTTATTGCTGGCAGTTAGCATGGGTTCTGGGTGTGGAGCCGAAAAATAGAAAAGGGGAGAGATGAAGTTTAAACATTTGTGCTGAATTACAAATGCAATAGTGCTGCAAGCTCTAATCCTGAGGGAAGGATGGGGAGTCTGTGGAAGAGATGATTTTAATTACAGCAAGAAGAACTAGAGAGAGGCAGAGAGGGGAGGAGGATTAAACTTGGGCACTGTGTTCACAGCGAGAAACACTGCCAGTCTTTCCGCGCTCAACTCTGTAAACTCACTCTAACGCTGGATACACTTTTCACCACAATCTCAGCTCTCCTCTGGTTCCTGAACCAAAGCTATCATGCATGTGACGCATGAAGTGCTGGTTTAACTTCTATATACACATTTGATGATGGTATATGTATATTTATGTAAACATTTATTAAGTGTGTTAATATTTTGCCGTATAATTACATGAAAGCCGAACGAGTGTTTACTTGTGCTTTTTTTTTTGTTCTTTCCATGTATGTATGTATGTCTTTTTTTTTTTTTTTTTGAAGGGACCGTCCTCCAGGTCCCCATGGGCTCGGATGGCATGCTGTCTGGGCAGGCCTGCACACTTCTCCTGATTAATGGAAAGCCCATTTCTGTTTCCATGCTGTTAATTAGTCAGGTCGTTAAGGGCAATGCTTGTTATCTACCTGCCGCAGAGCAAGCACACCCAGCTCTCTAATGACCGTGCGGGAGAAAAACCCACTCACACAGGAGAAATGTGCTGACTGTATCCTAAGTAGCCAGTGTGCTTTTCTGCATCAAAGACCCTAATTAATATTCTGAAAATTATGCATGCACTTGTGGATAGATGTAAAAAAAAAAAAAAGGAAATTAAAATACTAATTACTGATGCACAGATTTTAATTAATGTGCAGGTGTGTGAGTATTTGTAGAGTCCTATAGTAGAGAAACACATGCCCGAGCACGTGTGCACAACAGTAAGGGATTAAAGTCAAGCAACAAACTCTAGCCACATGGTAGAATTAACTAGCCAATTATACACTCTGTTTTTCCTGCTGAGCTGTAACACTCACACACAATGACCCCCCCCCCCACAGACACACACACACACACACACACACACACACACACACACAATCTAGTGTCTGTACTTTAATTACTACCCCACAGGTGGACAAGAATTAAAGGTGATTTAGTATTAAAAATAGACCTTCTAATATCACCATCAAGGATATTCAGTTTGCTCAGGGTGAAGGAGGACTTGTGGCTGGAGAGTGATGGTGTAGGTTTGGGTGTATGCAGACTCACGTTTCTACGAGGGAAAGTGGTGAGTATTTTGAACTCGTCTGACGGATAGCCTTTGGAAGCCACAAAGTCGAAAAGGACCTGGAGCTTGCAACTGCCCAGGAAACGCCTCTCCAGGAACTCGCCACTGGGCGTCCGGATACGCAGTTTACTGATCGGTTCTCCTGCTTCCTCCTTGGGCTCCGGTGGTAAGGTCTGCTCCAGTGAAAGACGGATGGCCTGGAGATACGCATTAAGACAGCAAATCTCAGTTTATATATACTCAAATATTACAGCTAAATGACACAACAAAGTAATATAAAATACACAATTACACTTAAAAGGTGAGTCTGCTGTATTAAACACATGATTGCAATTTAAGCACATGCTTCAGCCAGATAGTGTACGACATATTCAGCTAGAAAGAGGCGAGGTAGAATTCACAAAGCAGAATTGTAGAAATTGAAAACCGCCAGGTAAAGATGAGAGAAAAGTGATAGTGACAGAGATAATGGAGGAGGAGTGTAGTTGGATCTCCTGTGGCTCAGAGCAAGACCTTCTGCTCCCTGGAGATTTTCACCTCCAGCTTGTTGTTCCTGTTGTGACACTGGGTAGCATATGCTGTGACAACATGCGCCGCCTTTATTTACCCACCGTAATGCAATTATATTTCATCAAAGTGTACAACAGTAGCTCATTAGCAGCTGCAGGCTTTGTGTTGTGCGCGTGCCGGCCCTGCTCCCTCAGGTAGCGGCCCGCGTGGTAAGGGCTCTTTGGGGGACAAGCAACATCCCTCCCTAGACCTAACCCTCTGTCTGCATGTGTGTGTGTGCGTGTCCACCCAACCTTGCACACAAAGAGCGCTTCGGAGCATCTCTTTCAATGCACAAAACAAACAGAGCGTATCTGTGTGTTTGTGTAGCACCTGACATAAGGCAGAATAACGACATCACCACTCCCCTCTTATTTTTCCTTCTTTCATCTGCGTCGGACACAAAAGAGTCCCAATCACAGAAAGCATTTCCCCTCTCTCTCGCCCTACACTGTTTGCCTGACTCCATTGTCACTGCACATACGTAGCGAGGGGGCTGCCGTGTGCGCGAGTTGGTGTTTGTGTGTACGAGTGTGTGAGGACAAGGTTTGGAGAGACTCCAGGTGGAGAGCATCATGCTGCTTTTGTTTATTCATGCACAATGTCAGAAAAATGAAGCATTAGGGTAGCCAGAATGCATGCACACACACACACACACACACACACAAAAAAAAACACAGTGCCTATAAGCAGCTGCTGGCCACTACACGCTACGCAGACTCTCTTTAATATCTTCCATCTTTATCCCTGGCACCAGAGATAACCCAGGCAGCAGAGAAAGTGATTCGCGCACAGCTGGTTTATTTTCTTTTGGACTGATGCAGGTTAAATGTACACAGGGGTAGCCTTGGAGCATGTCTGACTTCACAAGTAGGATTATTATGTCATTATTATGTTATTATGAATGAGGCCCAGAACAAAAAAAAGAACACATGAGATTTTATCCATTTCATAGTCTGGGGATTCACATTAAAAAAAGGTATGAAACTGATGTCATATATGCGTGACAATGCAATATTTCACAAAACTGGCAGAGAATAAATAACTACTGCAGGTGCTGGGTGCAGGTGATTTTTATCTGTGTGTGTGTGTGCATGTGTGTGTGTGTGTTTCCTCTGTGGTGTGCACTGTAGTGAGTCCCTTAGGGTTCATTACAGACAGCAGGTGAGCAGCCTTAAAAAGCCTCGTTCTCATTAAAGCGCATGCACACATATACACACAAACGAAAAATGACCTGCCACAATTACTCCAGTACCATCTTTGTCTACATGCTTTATACATTAAAAGCTTAATCGAAAAAGTCTAGCTAAATCAGGCTAATGCAAGCCATTGTGAGGTATCATATATCTGAAAATACACTGTTGCTTACAAGGGGTTGAATACACCATGGCAATACAGGGAGCAATGAATGTTTAAAAAAAAAAAAAAAAAAGGGAGACCGAACTGGACTAAGCTAATTATAAGTCTTTGTGAAAGCCTGTTTAACTAATGTGACAAATCATCTCATATAGCAGGTTCACATCGGTGGACAACATGCTTTATATTACTGAGTAAACAGACAATAAGCAGGCCATGGGGAGGGCCAGGAAGTCTGGGTTATCAGCTTTCCCTTTAAACTCAAGTCTGCTTTGTGTGTGTGCGAGTGTTGTGTTGTGCTGCCATTGTGCAGCAGGGATTTAATATGAACCTGTGTGTTGTGCATTTCAATTCACTAAAGGGACAATAACATTTGTGTGTGCCACAAACAGTAGAATGGTGGCTTTCTTGGTCTATAAAAGCCGCTTTTCCGGCCACAAGCGATTGCCTGAAAATCCTTTTTAGTCCCGGCTTCAATATGTACTTTTTAGTGCTACAGTCTTCAAAAGCAATGTAAACAACCAGAGAATCAAATACATGTGCACATATTAAACATAGACTATCAGAGTACATCTTGCTTTGTAGAAATATTTTTTATTATATTTGCCAAATATTTCAATTATCCAAATGTCACTGGGTTGATATGCACCCATCATACACACAATCTACCTGAGAAAATAGCGCAGTATGCAAGTCACACCCAGGAACGTCTATAAATGGATCATCATGATCTTATTTCCTGTATTGCCATGTGTCATCATATACAAACAGGTGAAACAAGAATAGATGGCATTTTACCAACCATGCCTGTAGCACCGTATGCTAATATCTAGAATTCACACCAAAAATAGTGACCCACTGATGGCCTGTGTTCGACTAACAGCACTGTATTCACATCTCCCAGGACTGAAACACTGTGGAAAATGGATGACTAAACGCAATGGGTATTTGCGTATAGTGTTATTCTGTGACTACAAATCTCAAAATGCATCACCCATGAATATGGTGAAAAAAGAAAAGATGGATCTGGAAGATAAGAGACCTGGGAGACTAAAGTACATTCTTAGCAAAGCTAAGCCTGTGCGAGTAGTTCTTAAATTTCTTATATTTTATATATTTTCATAAAACATTCAATTTGACTTTAGAGATGAGTGTCAATGCAAATGCGTCCAGTTATTTTGACTGATCACCTATATTCTATGATGAAATATTTCCACCCTATGTAGAGTGCTCTCAAGCACGGCAATGCCACCATCCACAGGACACGAGGGTTCACCAAATGATTTGATTTGAATGACAGCGATGTAAATGTTATGCTAGGGGCTTTAAAGTAACCGGATTGCAACCCGATTGTACACACATTTTTTATTTTTAAGCAGCGTGCTCTTTTTTTTTTTTAATTTAGCAATTATTTCCTGGCTGCATTAAATTTCAAATCATGAAAATAACTAAAATCTAAATAATGGCAAGAAAATAAATGGTAAAGAATTCTATATCATGTAACTTAATCTAAAGCAGTGTCTATACACAGACATTACCTTACCCTTAAGCCTGAACAAGACAAAATTAAACCTAAATGTGTCGCATGCTATTTCTTCTGCAGTGCTAGACATGTGCATCTGGACTGGCATCTTGCTGGACCCAGTGGAGAAGGGTGTGACAACAGTGGTCAGATATTGGTATCTCAATCTCAAAGTACAGTTCTTTCTTTATAACTGCTATTCCTCTGTTCCTCCAAGAAGCAGACTTTATAAATAGCCACACTCTTGCATTCTGTCAGTTTGTACTTTCTGAGGTTCATTAATTTACAAGGTTAAAGTTCAGCTTGATGGTGAACTCGGCACCATGCACAATTAACACTGCTAACAGAACTGAACTCCTCCCCAACAACTTCTGGTCCTCAGAAAAGTACTTACTCTGCAACAGGAAACAAAAAAGGTCCTCAGAATTAAATGCAACTCTGCTGGAAGAACCTTTAAAGTTTCTCCAATCATTCTTGGGTGAAACCATGGTTAAACCTTGCTTAATGGGTACTGCACGGCACAGTAATATAATCTAGACCTATGTTTTATCTAAAAACTGTAACTGTGAAACTATGAAGCTAGATCTTACCTCTCTTTCCTCTTCCTGCTCTTTTCTGATTCGTTCTTGACGTACTTGTTCCGCCTCTTCTCGTTCCTGTGCTTCTCTCTGTGAAAAGATAGAGTTTACATATTCATATAACCATATATACCATCATATAACCACCTAAAGTCGTTAAAATCAACTTTAAACAAACCTTTTTGCGATCAGCCTCTAATGACAAGCGATATGCCTCGTCCTGCTCTCGCTTCACCATTTCTCTAGCTTCACGCTCATCCTATGAGGAGAAAGTAGAACTGTTATTTCATCAAAAAAGACCAGTTACAGGAATTCAGAACTGTTTATGTGAACACATCACAAACAAAACCATTCCTGATGGCAGAACACATCCATGCCGTAAATTATAACCGAGGTACAAGACAGGCATCAATGGGACCCTTTGATGTACGAAGCAGCATTGTGTGGTTGTATTGCTAACAATAGAGAAAACATCTGAGTGACAAACTGAAAAACTGAAGAGGACTGAAAGAGTATCATATGGGTTCCACGACATACACTAGATGGCCCTTTTATTCCATTGTGTTCGTGTGTCTATTGGAAAGATTCTTGTTTGTTAGGGGCCACCCAGCTGTGTGTTGGCCTGCTGGGCTGTAAAGAAGTGGAAACTCTACTGTTGCCTTCATGCGGTCAAGCCCCTGCCATTGTTTCTGGGCTCATGAAAAGCTGGAAGATTGGTTCTTCAAGGCCTGACCTTCCAGTGAAATGTGAAAGAGCAGAGGAGGATTGAGGAGGAGGATGGGAGCGTTGGGGAGCTGCGTGATCAAAGACAGGGCCAATACATCCTGAAGTTTTACTGAGAGATTCTGAATTGAAGAATAATCACTATTAAAAAATGTCCCTAGTGCCAATAACAATCGCAATGAAAATAAAAAAAATGTGCGGACCAGTGTCTCATACAAAACCCATTCGCAGAAAAGTTGGAACACAAACTAAAATCTGTCATTTGTTCATTCACTTGAAGCTTTAACAGATAAAAGGACAAAAAAAAAGATTTTTAGTGCTTTCAATGATTAAATTAATTACAGTACAGGCCAAAAGTTTGGACACAGCTTCTCATAAATGCGTTTATTTTCATGACTATTTACAAAACTATGAATGAACACGTGGAGTTATGTACTTTAAAAAAAAAAAAAGGTGAAATAACTGAAAACATGTTTTACATTCTAGTTTCTTCAAAATAGCCACCCATTGCTCCAATTACTGCTTTGCACACTCTTGGCTTTCTCTCAATGAGCTTCAAGAGGTAGTCACCTGAAATGGTTTTGTGCCTTAT
>JAOTRJ010000033.1:5811947-5833490 GCA_028564905.1 Leptodoras praelongus | reverse complement strand
AATGTAAATAGTCATGAAAATAAAGAAAATGCATTGAATGAGAAGGTGTGTCCAAACTTTTGGCCTGTACTGTATATTGTTAAATGAAAACAAATTTGGAAACTGATGTCTGCAACATACTGCAAAAATTTGGTACTGAGGCAAAAAAAAGGACTAAAAAGCTTATACAAGTACCACCGGAAGGTTCCACAATTAGTAGTTTAACTGGTAACAGGTGAGGCCATCAAGGCCATCAAGAGTGCAAAAGGAGCATCCACAAACGTTCTCTGTGCACACAGTCATCTGAGATGGATTCTACATGCCAAAGATGAAAAAGACCATCCAGACAGTTACCAATGAAAAGTGCAAAAACCAGCATTTGTGATGATATGGGGGTGTATCAGTGCCCACGACATGGGCGATCTGCATAAATATGTGGAATGAACCATGGACGTGGAAGCTTGTACCGGTGTTTTGGAGAAACCTATGCTGTCACCAAGAAAACATCTTTTCCAAGGAACTCCATGTCTATTTCAGTTGAGTTGTAACATACTGTCTAATTTGTGTGAGTGTGTCTCATTCTGTTGCAGGTCCCACCCATCAACATGCCAAACTACCTGTTCACACCTTCCAATCAATTATGTTGCAGCATACCATATATTTGTGTGTTTGTCATTCTGCGTCAGGTCCTGCCCATCAACATGTCAAACTAACATCCTTAAACTTCACTTAAAACATACACACACTCACATTGCTAGAAGACTGCTTGAAGTGTGTTTCTATTTTGCCTGATTTTTCATTTCCGAATATGTGTATATTAATATGTTTTCTAAATTTTCATACTGTACTTCATCTCTTGTGGTACAAAGAGATCTTACACCCAAGCAAAACTGTCAGACTGCAAATGTCATCAGTTCACACCCAGTGCACTTCAGAGTTCAACTCCCAGCTGATGCTGGACTGAATGTGGCAGCTATAGGATGTTCTGGAGGACTCCAGCAGTAATTACCTCTGCTCCATTACCCAGATAACACTCCGGCACCCTCACTTCACATTCCCTTCCCAGCCAACTAAAGCCATTAATTACATCCAGAGAGACTGTGCAGAGCCTGGGCAAGTGGAGCTGGGTGTTTCCATCACAAGCCATCCATGTATCAATGTGTGTCAAAATCTAACTGCACTCTGAGGAAAGTTAGCCTGACAGTAGGGCAACCAATGGGAGTTTTCATTGGCATCGACATTAATGGCTTTAATGTTAATGAATAACACAGCCAGCTAATTTATGCTGTGATATTTAACTAACTAATCTAAGCATTTCAAAACTAATTGTAATTCAAATGCACTTCTAACTTCTAAATCTGCAACATCAAGAAAGATTTCCAAAACATGTAAATAGTGTAAAGAAAAAAGAAAAACGGTCAGTGCAAAACCAAATGCAAATGAAAATTTCATGGTTAGTCACAGCACATTATCAGATGGTTAACGCTGACTTTCAAAATACTCATTAAAAAGCATTTCCTCGTTTTTTTGGCACAGCACACTGGATTTGCCCACAGAAAATGAATATTTTCACCACTGGCTTGTGTGTCGTTTAATACTTGCAAAACAGTAAAACTGTGCATGAAAATGCCAAACCGTAACTTCAGTCCTACAGAACTAGAGCCACAAGCAAACACGGTTTCTGCTACTTTTCAGATTAAATGACTGTCTGAGAACTCAACCACTGTTGAGGAGTTTAAGACAGAGAGATGTCATCACAAATTAAATCAGCCAAACAGCCAGAGGGCATGACTAACCCACTCTTGTTATCTGAATATTTCCCTGTAAACCACAGACAGCTCCAGTCAGCCGCATGGTATGTAGACTGAATGAAAACACCTGTGTGCTTGTGGGTGGAAGCACTTAAATGAACAAGATTTTTCAACCCACACTGCCCGTTTCTAAATGCCGGAAAATACGTTTAACAGTGAATTCGTTTCTTAGTAATACTGTCCAAGATGCAGCTCAAATGACAGCAAAATGTGATGTTCAAAGCTCAATTCTAGTAGTTAATATGGCATTCAGAGACAACGGTCAGGTTCTCTTTGTAGTTCTCCCATCATGTGCAACAGACATAAAGGGCAAAACCGGTCCTTTAAAAGCCCTCAACACAGTTTTCTGAATGGACATCCCACACATGCACATCTTTTTGTGTGCGAGTTTGTTTGCACAGTGCCCATTGATTTAAAGCAAGCACTGACCATATGCAGCAAATGCATATATAGAAATGACATCCTGTTCACATTGTTATAACTGCAGACCTCCACATGATACCAAAGTAGCTAATGCATTGTGCTTCTTAATACCCAGATAAAACACACACACCTACGTTTTCAGAGCTTGTATTCTTTCCCTCTGTATGACGGAGACAATTCAAATTCTTCAAAAACGGTTGCTCTTTGTTCCAACATGCCTATAAAGCTTTCTTCTACTATACACTTGTATGCAAGTGCAGAACAAATAGAAGTATCTGCCTCCTGTCCCTCAGTTACACTAACTTTATATATACACAATATTTTTTCAGATAATTTTGCACACTCGTATGTAATCATCAGAAGGAGGAAGGACACGATCACCGCTTTGTCTCTGACCTCATCGCGAATGTCTTCCTGCTGCTGGGCTGTGAAGATCTCCATTGCGCCCATCAGTCTCATCATCAGGTCGTCCACTGTAGTGTTACCTATAGAGAGTGAATCGCATGTACACATTTATGTTAGGCAAAAAAAAAAAATAAACCCCAGGACCATTACTGAGATGATCAAATAGAGCTTTCACACAGCATATTACCATCCTGACATATTTTTGTCATATCACCAACTCCTAGTCCCTGTTTGTGAAAAGTTATTTCAATTTGGAAATAAAAGTAAAGGTATAAAAATATAGAAAATGATTCGACTTTCTTGCAGGAGAAACCTTTCTGCATTATCCACAGCGCAGTTACCTTGAATAACGTTTAAAACTTCATTGGATGTCCTTTTGCCCATGACTATCAGTAGCAGGGGGAACTGGTCAACTTTGTACGTCCTAATGGTCTGTGCAACGACACTTCCAAAATGCCGCGTGCACATAGTGAGTAGTCTATAGGAAAAAAGTGAGATAAGAACATAGATGGAATCAGTCTTGGATAAGTGGAAAAAAAGACAAGCAGCTATATAGCAATAGGGCCGCATAAAAATCACATCTCTTGAGAAGAAGGCTCATTGTATTAAATAAAACTATTCGGGCTTTTCCCTTGAGTGACATCTCTCTCGCTCTAAATATACCACAGAGCCAAATTAGTATTCCACTCCTGCCTTGTTGAATTTGATAGGCCAAGGAGGATTTCTTATTCCATTACAAAGACAGAACTTTAAATTAACATTTCATTGAAGGAAAAGGGTAGCGTGCAGGCTTGCAGAGCTCACAGTAAATGTCATAATATTAATGAATTGCTATAGACTGAATGCAAATATAGATTAGATTCTCTCTTCTTCCTTTAATAAGTGCAGCCTTAATAACAAGCTGGTAAAATAGACTGATGGAACAGAGAAGTACGAGGGGTCGCAGAAAGAGTGAGAGAACAAGCACAGAGTACTTTATTACGATGAACGAATAGAAAGTCGGATGAATTTAAAAGTGCAAAAAAAGCCAGATAATGTGTCCGTCAGGAAGAGTGAAAAAGTACCATAAAGAAGCATTTAGTCTACCATTTGCTTTGAGAAACATATAATTCCAGTGAACTAGTGCAACTCAAACAGGCATTCTATTATATTAGATACAGTTTGCCTCAGAATTGTTTTCACATACCTTAAAAAAAAACAAAAAAACAAGCCATCATTCAAATACACTTGCACTATTTCCAGGCAGGCAATCCACTGCAGATTTTTCATTTTCATGACAGGGGAAGAAATATGTGAGAACATAAATAGTTTTCATATCTCCTCGGGGTGTTTTTCTTCTAGGACTGGCAACATCTGGTATTTTAAATGTCTAATCATGCATGGCTTCTTAATGGAAATGACATCTTTGCTCTCTTTCTCATACTCTCATTTCTCAGTTTCATATTTGAGTGACAACCATGCCATGAACACTTTTCTGTACTGTTGCATGACAGGGAGAGGCCAATTACATGATAAAGAACTACTAATGAAATAAATCAACTGTTCACAAAATATATAAGTGATACAAATATAAAAACATCTTCCTAATATATTATAACAAGCAGTCTGTCTCAGGAGTGATAATTACACAGGCATATACACAGCAGATTTATGCATAATTAATCTGTGTGTTAAAAGAGGCAGGTAGAGAAGCACAGACGCTGTTCTTAACAAAGATGAAACACCGAGCCTCAGACTACTACTTGTGTACACAGACAGACCAACAAATCGCCAACAACTGAGAACACTGCCAATCATCACTCAGTTAGACTCAGCTCAGGAGCGTGAGAATGTGCAAGTTTGTGTCTCAAGACATGACTTTGAGTGCGCGCACAAAAACACACAGTTGTGTGTGAGTGTGTGTCACCGTTCCCTCCATGAATAGGCCCAGATGTTGTCCGCCTTTAATCAGCGGTAGAAAGGCTCAGCTGGGGCAAAAAGCACTAGGGGAGAGAGGGAGGAATGAAGGTAGGGGCCCTGCTGGAGGAGCTCCTGCAGGAGAAGGGTCACTTGCTGCCTTTCTGAGACAACCTGCTCCAGGAGGAGGCCTTTGGGGTGAAGCCTAGTGGAAGGAAAAGCTTGGGCCTGCCCCACAGCAAAGCCTGCTGGGGCCAATCAAGACTCCATCTGCTGCCTGACCAGGCCCTCCCTCTCTTTACCTCTCTCACCTTCATCATTAGAGAGAGAAATTCCAAAATTAAAATGCAAATCCTACTAAAAGGTAGTACTGCCAGTAACCAACTGCTAGACATTTAATCTTCCATTTAAAGGAGTTTTTATTTAGTAGCTGGTGCCAACTGATTAGACTGGTCAATATTATCTTGGCTGATCCAATTACCTGAAGTTATTTGTAGTGAGATATATTTAAAGATGACAAAACGCTTCATCTACACAATTATTTCCATGGGTGACAGGCTGGAAGAAAGTGCAGGTGATTTTTATTTTTTTTGGTGGATATTCCTTTCACATAGCCACAAACCATTATTTACAAATCTCTTTATGAGGTTTAGTTTTTGCCATTTGTGTTCACCACACATACTCCCTTCATCTGAATAGTTACATTTTTGAGAAAGATAAATAGTGGCCTGCTATGTTTTATTGTAACCTTGCAAATCTTCTCTTATACTATATCAAAAACTTCTCCTATACAAGCTCTATAGTGCTAATGAATGCTCATAGTGCTATATTTGCTGTGGTGATTTTTCCCAAAGATTGACATCTGCGCATGTGACTGTACACTGTAAACACAGCCGCAATTCCAAAATGGTGGATCCCAGCAAAAATAATGAGGTTGAGTGAATAACAACTATAGTACAATTACAGTTCCAATTTCAAATGTGTGCCAAAACAAAAGAACCAAAAAAAAAAAAAATCATTCAAGATACCAAACCATGTCACCCTCCTCCTCCTTTGCCACAATGACGAGATTCACAGCAGTGCATCGAATAAGACCTAGGAGTATAACTGACCCTTTACTTGGGCAGATTAGTGCAGATTGCCCTGTCAGGGCCTCAGAGAGTAAACACAACTGCTTCTGTCAAAGAACCAAATAAGAAAGGAGAGAGGCAAGAGGATGGGGGCTGGGTAGCATCTCTCATTAAGAGATCATCCATTTTAGGTGTGAAAATGCTTCCGGTCTCAATATTTGAAAGGGTCGTCGGGTCTGAGGGAGAATGAGTGTGTCAGTGCATGTGCTACCTGGCTTTGTTAGCTTCTTTAGTGACGTCCCAGGCCCACGTGATGAAATTCTGGCTCAGATATGACACTATGGACTCTGCACACATCATTTGGGAGCAGAAGACATTGCTGAGAACACTGTCATCATTGTGGAGGTAGATGGCGAGCAGCTTTCTCTGAGGAACAGAAAAACAGAACAATCAAAATTCTCTCATTTATAACAGTCAAGGTGAAGGACTTTCATTTCACTAAAACCCTGTAGATAATACTGAGCAATGAAAGCCAGCGAGTCAGCGGGCCTACGAAGACATTGCTTTCTCTAAGCTCGGCTCAGCGTTCCTCTTATTGTAGGAAGATTTTAAACAGCATTGCTCTGAACATGGTGTACTAGCATCCATATGTGGACAGATAACCCCCAGCACCCACAGAGGCCAAACAAAGAGTCAAGCTGAAATCAAATCAACACAAGGTAAATAAAACTTTCTTCAAAGGTGCCGACGACAAAACAAAAAGCGAACAAATCACTTTATTTGTTTTGCATCAAATGCCAATGCCCTTCCTCTGTGGCGCAGGTTAGCGGAGAGTGGCGCACACAATATTGACGGACACTGCAATCCGCACATGTTTACACCATCATGCGACAGACTGAGCAACTAATTAAAAAACAAACACCGTCTCAAACATGAAAGGTTTCCCGGGACGATGCAGGGGAATAAAAACCGCCAAATTACAAAACACTGGACGGTTTTCTCTTGCTGACCCCCTGACGTTTTCTCTCAGCCGCCGCTGAGGGATTTCAGAGCAGAGCGGAGTGGAAAGCAGGTCTAGCCGAGACACGAGGGAGTGTGAAAGGAGAAGAGAAAGTTGGGGTATACAGTGGTGTGTATGGAGCGAGGGCTAGAGAGTGCTGCTGTGTTTGCACAGCGATTAGTGCTTTAGAATAAGCAGCATGGCTCCTAGTGGGAGAGAACTCAGGCCTCTTTCACTTCTTCAATTCATCACTATGAAAAGATTAAACACTCATGCTGGGCAGACAAGCAAAAGCAGTCTGGATGGAGAGAAAGTTTTTATACACACAAAAAAATATCACACACACACACACACACACTTCGCTTCTTCTCTCAAACTTCCTATCTCCAACGTTTTCCTCCAAACAAAAAGGAGTACGTACAGAGTGTGGGAGAATGCGTTCGCCTCGAGCTGCGAAGACGTTTTGACCTTTGGAGGCTTCTACGATTTCCTGAGCAGAGTGAGAAAAGGTATTCTTTCTAATAACAGTCTTTAGCTAGCTCCCAACATTTCACGCCCCTCTATTAGGAACGGCTCCTCCTCACCACTTTCATCACATTGTTGGGCCGCACTCTCCGAGCTCATCTTTTGTCTGGCTTTTTTTAACCAGCAGAAATCATGGCTCTGTGAAAATTACTAGGTCTGTGCAAGGCTAGAAACTGACCCAAAAGCTCTTGTCCAAATCCCGACTTCCCTGCACCTGCTCACGATGGCACAGGTAGATGGGCTGAACAAGATAAAGGAGGGAAGAGGGAAGGAAAAAAGGAGGAGAGGAAAAGAGGAAGTAAACCGATCTGTCTTGTGAGCGGGCGAGCACTCGATTTCACACACAGCTGCCGTCCAATAGTGTTCACTTCCCAAAGGCTCCTTAATGGCAGGAGCTCTGAAACTTCCAACGGCAGTTAGGCTGCTCCAAGGATTAAACCGAGAACAAAAACTCACTTCCAGGAGGACTCTGCACCTCCAACACAGCTTATTATTATCAGCAACATGAGAGTTCACTCTCCTGTAATGGCACTCAAGCCAGACACATCAAATAAGTTAATTTACAAAAAAAAAAGTAAATAAATAAAACCACTAAGTGTTTATGTGCAAAGGCATTACACATTAAAATGTACACAAATGGCACAAAAGATCCTTTAACACCTGTTTTATTGTCATCTTAGCACAAGGCTCTAGCGTCTTGGAAAAACACCCAAAGACAGTATCAATTTAACGCCTTATCACTAGAAATAATAAAGAGAAAATAAACGCTAAACTAAAGACTCATTTTCACACACCTGCACACATACTTGCACACAAATCAGCGTTTCCTTGGACAGATATCTATTTTAAAACACTGCATACCGAGTTGAGTCGGGGACATTTTTAATTAGTCAGCACAGTGCAGAGGGAGAAAGGCACTGGGGGGAAATGATCAACCTCTGCAGCTTGCAGAAAAGCAAACAGTGGAAATTGAGGAGTTCGTATTACTGCCATCTCATGACCTCAGACCAGCGAGTACACTCTTCCTAATCAATCACTTTAACAGATGCCACTTGGAGTAGTGCAGGGAAGAAAAAAAAAAAAACAGTGATTTGCTCATGCCTAAACAAAGAGGTTTGGTCACTATAGATGCAGATACAGGCTCCACTTTGAGCATATCAACACAGGTCAAAGATCATAAGTTCTATTGTTATTAAGGCAGCCTTCAAACAAGACTGAAAAACCAATCCATCCAGAGGAATTTCTTTTTTTCCTTCATCTGCCCTTATAGCTCGGTGAATGCAGAATCGTGTCTCATGTATAACTGAGGCCCTGGAGGAGCAATGAATTTTGATGCGCGTCTTTGTGTAAGCGAGAGTGGGGTTATCGTGATTAGCTGGACGTTAAGGGGATTTGGGAAGAAGCCTGCCTGCTGATGGGTGGCCTGATAGGAGAGCCTTACTGCTGATCCCCAGGGCTGAACTCAAGGGCCCTCAGCATTTTCATTAAGGGCGGATTGGGAGCATCTATGCCTCTTCAAGCAACACTTCATCAAATGTAGTGTTGTACTTAGTGATTAGCTTTGCCAGCCTTTGAGAGCACGACAAGGACACCCACACGCACAATATATCCGTTTAATGAGCAATCGGAGGAGGACACGGTCTTTTATTGGGGGGCTGGATTGAAAGTTATTACTAGTTGTCGAGGGAATGCAAAAGGCATGAGAGGAATGAGAGAAGAAATTTCAGGATGGAAGACTGACAGGCAAGGAGAGAAGGATTAAGATGATAAGAGATATATGCTGAAATGGAAAATGATATAAAAGGTCAGAACACTGTTTTGTTCTCCGTCGGGTTTATTTTCATCGACACTGTGTACAGTTTCCTCAGAGAAAGCAGTGGCCATATTGAGGGCACTGCAGGAGTTCAGCTGGGTAGCGGGAAAAGTGCCAGTCTAGCCTCCCCCTTGTGCTCTGAAACCCCCCAACATCTTGCTGCTTCCTCCCTGTCTAATAAAACTGTAATCCACACAAGCTGTCAGTTGATACAAGCCTCCTTTTGAGACCGCGGCCAGAAAAGCAGCACTGAGCCGCTATAAATAAAGCTTCATCTGTTCGAAAGGGAAACAGGCGAGTTTTAATGGGGAATTATAGCAACGAGGGGTATTCGCTGTCAATCAAACCATCAGCGATGTTTGCACACCTTAAAAGGTTAGAAAACTCCATATGTGTGAGGTAGACGGATTTATGAAGATTTTATATTTTTTCACTAAAGTTTGTGAAACACAGCATGTGAGTCAGTCACTTTTTTTTAAACAAAATCCTATCATTGCTTGTCTGGTTTTGTTCATGCTACATTACTAGAGCTCTAGAATACTAGAACCTGTATTTATATTCCGTTTAAATGCTGTGATAAAAGAAAGTCAGGCACTGATGAAAACTGAACCATCTGTCACCCAGAAGAAATAAAATGTAAAGGTGTTTGCTGAAGTGCGAGTCAGTGTCATAACCATACGGTTACCCATGAATCCTTTTGTATATACAGACAGGTGACAAATTAAAGGGGAAAAAAAACAATACAAAGTTGTTGGGCAACCACATGCCTCAAAAACAAGTCTCTGAAACTCTACTGAAGGGATGGAAGACCATTGTTTCAAAAGATATTTCCTCATTTGGTGTTTTGATGATGGCAATGTAGAGTGCTCTCTAACACATCAGTCCAAAATCTCTGACAGGTGTTCAACTGGGTTGAGATCAGGTGACTGCGAAGGCCAAAGCATATGATTCACATTATTTTAATACTCACTAAACCCTTTATTGACCCACTGATTGAACCATGCATTGTCATCCTGTGCCCTATGGATAGAGGCATCGTCATGTTGTATCGAGTTGCAGTGACGCTTCATTTAAAGGGAAGTGGAAGCACACCATGCCAGAAAAATAAACAAACACACCCCGAGACATAGCAGAGCCACCTGTTTTTCCTTTAATTTGTCACCCTTCTGTATATTCTCATTTAGTTAAATTAAATATGGCTTCCTTGCCAAAAAAAACTGTACTAATTATTCAAGATAAGGCCTGAATGCTGTCTCTTAACTACATACTGAATTTATCAGGATGTACTCACGTCTCTGGCTTTGCCGTAAAAGGCCTCTTGAGATGCTGCCTCCAAGGAACCAATGAAGAAGACTGGATGGCATTCTCCATATCTAACACACACACACACACACACACACACACACACACACACACCCATGTGAGACCCATGAGCCTTTAACCTAAAAATGGTTAATAAATGTAACATTTAACAATAACAAGACAAAAACTGCCAAGTGACAGAAATGTGTCAAATTCAAGAGCTTATTAATTTGATACATTTTAGTCAAAATACTTTTGGATATAATAATTCAAAATGCACTGATTAATCCAATAATGTTCCTGCTATTTAGACAGTCTAAATTGCTGCCAGTTGATCACTTTTATTCGAGACACAGGTCTCAGTCAGTTGCACTGTTATACAGGATGGTACCTTTTGGGCACAGTGATGGGTGTGGAATAAAAAAATGAATAAATAATAATAATAATAATAATAATAATAATAATAATAATAATAATAATTATATATAATTATTATATAGTATTATATACCCACGCGGACACGGGGAGGACATGCAGACTCCACACAGAAAGGACCCAGACCGCCCCACCCGGGGATCGAATCCGGGACCTTCTTGCTGTGAGTTGACAGTGCTACCCACCGAGCCACTGTGTCGCCCGTCATATATAATACTATATATCCAATTTCATAGCCATTTTACTATAATTCTTTGATCAAATGCAGCTGCATCTAACTCATATGTACACTAAAAGTAACTGAACATTTCTACAAACATTCAAATATTCTCCATCAGTCTAACTTGCCAAGACATCATCGTATTCTTTTTGTGGACATCTACATAGCTAGAATGACTTCAAATACAACCAAATATGGTTTTCTGACCATCACACACTTTACAACTAGACTTCCCATCTCTTCACATGCTGAAACAGGACATTCAGTTACAAGACTGCATTACAGAAAATGCTGTCATATTTTAATGGAAGATTAAGAGATGATCACAATCTAGATGATAAAAAGTACATTATTCAAACTGTCAAAACAAGAACAGACTTTTTGTCTGTCTTCTTTTCAATAAGTTTTTTATTTAAAAATATTTTTATGATTATTCTACATCAGTCTAGCATAATATTATTTATATAATAATATTAATAATAATATTATGCTAGTATTAGCATAATATTATTTATTAATAAAATTGTTGCAGATTTTCTAATAATAGTATACTGCCATCACAACACCAGGTCAAACATATACAGAGTCATGTTTAAGTATTTAACAGTAGAAAAGCCTCTATATAAGGTAAAATATGTCCTGTATTTACGATAATGTAAAAAAAAAATAATCTGTGGTAAAACTCTGAATTCTGACTTCTCCTGCAGACTCACCTTGACGAGAACTCGGAGGTAAAGTGCAGTAAAGCATCGCCCTCATTTTCACTGTTCTCTGGCACTACGAACACAGAAGAAGGGCAATTCATCTCACCCTGAGATACACTAAGATACCAGCATTGATGTTAATCAAAGAGAGGAACTGGGAATAATAATTTACTCATTGGCGACTTTCGACAACTCGAGCTTCCCATGCCAAAGATTTCAGATTCGTCTACTCCAAATTCAGGAGCGTCCTCAAAGTCGTCCCCTTCGCTATCGCTGACCATGTGGACATCTGTGCACTGTAACATAAACAGTCATCTGTTTATTGACAGCATTAAATCGGTTTCTGTTTGCATTCCTAGAATAATTTTGCTGTTACATAATGTACGCACTAATCTATTTTTAAATCATTAGAAGGAAAAATAAAACACACACATGCTGTACTTGTATTCCACTGACATCCAATGGCCACAGTGGAAAAAAATTCCACAAGCTTTAGAAACTCTTGGGGACTGAAGTGTGAACACTGCAACTCAACTGTGACTGCATTACGTGTGTTACGCCGCCCATACATGCAGTAAACACACTTGTGCTCCCGCTATCAGAATCGTGCAGCAGTGCTGGTTTGTGTCGTACTAAAAAAGGCCCAAATAATTGTGATAGGCCCCTTGTCACAGACTAATTAAGATGTTCTAATAACCATTTTCTTACCAAGCTGCACATCTGGTAATGAACACAGTGTGTTTAAAGGGCAAAAAATACACAGCTGGTAGGGGCAATACCTGTGTTTTCCTGAAGGAATATTTTGGAAGGAGTGAGTAATTGAATCATTCCAAAAATAATATTAGATGGACAATATTTTACTTACCTACATAGAGGGGTGAGGCGAGTCAACAGTATTTGCTGGTATTTGTTACTCATTTGACACTTTTACATATCAATATAACTGTATGATTAACTGTAATCATAAGGAAAATGAATGGGGCCTTTCATTTCCAAAGTCCTTGAGTATTTATGCTCCAGCATATTAATAAATCTAACAGTGAACACTTTAACAGAGATACATAACAGAGATACAACTCGGAGCCTTAAATTAAAAATGGTGTATTTCACCATACGTATGAAGTCACAAGTCAAGATCTGATTAGACTTTTTGACTTAAATAATATATCTTATCTTAAAGTATGTTATCTCAGGTTATAAAATCCTAAACTAGTACACAAACTGCCATATCTGTTACCTAGCAACCAATGATACATTTAGTGCTGTTAGATTGAACACCACAAGTTTAAGTCAATGTTAATAACTAATCCCCATTTAATATAAAAACATACACCCTCAAACAATTTCCTTAAAAGTTTGTTAGTTTCCCCTTTGAGGGAACCATTAAAGGTAGTTCCAAGAAGGAGCCTTAAGTACCCAATAAACTGCTCTTTCTAAGTGTGTAATACAAAGAACGCAAAACCTACTGCCAGTTAACATGTTGCCACTGAAACACAACAGCAGTCAGATTTTACATTTATGAAGTGCCTATTTTTCATGTAAAGCCTCATGCTAGATGCTATGCAAGCCAATGCTGTCTCCTGTTAACAATTTTTAAACCACTATAAACATTATTCTAAAGTTAGGACTTTCTAAAAGCATGTGACTAGTTAGGTTTCTTATGTATTGTTGGAATAAAGAAACGATTTAAAAAAAAGTTATGTTGTGATCTGTTTCTGTAATGGCTACTGTCCTACTGTACAAAACACATTTCAGAAATCCATTTTGTTCAGTAAATATTATTTAATTGTCAATGTTGAATCTCTTACTTTTCATTATAAAAGACACTTTTTTTTTGGCAACTTTTAGGTACATCCAGCCCATACCTGCCTTTACTGCCTCTTTTATCAGATACATATACCATACAGGTATATATGTGGGTGCTCTCCTCTGCCCTGTCCATTAGTGGAAAGGGACCACAATTGGACGACAGCTGAATATATTTTATTTGGCAGATGATTTTCAGCACAGCAGTGACACTGACATGGTAGGGCGTCGTGATTGTAGGATTGTATCAAGTGCAGCAGTCTAAACACCTCATGAAAACCTAGAAAAATGAACTGACCTGAGAAGCAGGAGATTATAAGTGCCAATCTGAATTTGTTTGTCTATCCCAAGAAGCTACACAAGCCCTGATTAGATCTTTCAGAAGGATAACACTCCAAAAAGTGTGCAAATCTGTGCAAAAATAGTTCAATTGCCATAGAATCAACCCCCACTAACAACCAGTAGGGTGAGCTATTATGTATTGTGTTGTGATGTCATGCTGGTGGTAAAGTTACACAAAGTACTAAATGCAGGGGTGGCAACAATTGTGACACTTGTGCCAATCATTTCAGAGCTAACTATATATCATGCACCTGATCAAATGGCCAGATATAAACTACGACTACAAAAAAATACTATACATAAAAAAAACCCAGAAAGTAAAAAAGAATAAAAATAAAACCAAAATTAAATCACAGAGGTGTTGCTGCTTGAGTGTTTTTGCACAGCACCTCCTCAGTTGGTTCCAGAGTAGTGGCTGGGGAGAATCTCCTGCACACACTCAGCCGATGACATGGGTAGCTGATCCCAGAGGAAGCCAATGTCATCTACACACAAACACAATATCACAGTCATTAGCTACACAGCAACACCAAGATGCATAAGCAATCAAAGCCCAAGCACAGGCCTTGGGCTTAGAGATTGGAAACCCTGGAGGTAACCAGTCAACGTGTTGGATGACAAGGAGCTGACAACAGGTGGCCAGGGTCATATAACCAAAACCATATCCTTTAAGTGAATGTTACTTAAGTACTTGTTTACAGGCTTAGTTTTGATTGAATTGTTTGAATTAGAAACTTTCACTCTGTCATTGTTCTCCATGGAGGTGAGCAGGTATTATATCTCTGAAGATTTAAAGAGCAATATTTCTATCAGCTGGTCTGCTTTCAGCTAGAAGATCGAGGGCTTGGGGTGGAAGTCTGGTTGTCTCATTAACTCCCCATCTGCAGTGGAAATGTCAGCAGGCCTGTGCACTACAGGGACTCATTAAGACCTGTCTGCCCCTCACACCTCCCCAACACTGTGAAACAGAAAGCTGCATTATTTCAGCTCACATCAGCTTTATCAACACTTACCTGCCATTATGGTTTATCGACTTTAGCGACACTCACCTGCTCATTTTCGGGACTCGCATCAGCTTTCTCAACACTTAAGTGCATGCGTATAGTAACTACAGAGCAAGCCTAATTAATTATATTGATTCTGATATCAGCTCTGCCATTGGTCTGTCATCTAATGACCTACCTGTACAGCAAATGTCCATCAACCAACATAAAAGAAATAAAACTCTCCCCAATTCACGCTTGTGGGTTTAACTAGTTAAAAGCTAGCTGATAAGCTGTCCGATTCCCATAGGGAGAGGTCAGATCCAATGGTGCAAATGAGAAAAGAAGGGATGGACAACAGACAGCATGGGGTTGTAATCAGTCCTTTTGTAAAGTGCTTCAGCTAACATGAGCCAGCTGGGTACTGCAGAATCTGGAGGTAATTACAACAACAGCCAATTAATTGTTAGGTTTGAACTGGACATGTATATGAATTCTCTTATGACCAAAAGGTATCCAACACCCTATACAAATGCACCTGGCATGGAAACCGATGAATCTGGCATTCAGAAGCAATGTTACATGTTTTCTGCCTTTCAAGGCTAACTAAAATAAGTTTACTGCACAAAGAGTACCTGGACAGCACAAGGATCTGAGTGGGTAAAGTACATTTCAGCAAAAGCGAACCAAACATTTAGCAGACTTATTTTCCAAATAAACTGAGATCTTTTTTCTGGCTTGTCAGTGTATCCCTGGAAGATACACTAAGAAGTGATTACACTTGACTAAAACAGTTACAGGGGTGTGTTGCTGTTGCTGCAGTGGCCATATTAAATTGAACAGTACTTTGCGGATCCTCCAAATGGATGATTGCTTGATAATTACACTCCTCCCTAAGCTATCAAAAACACAAGAACACTGGCTCTGGCTTCCCCTCCTACCTTCATAAGAGTTTAAATCAAGTTTCATCACTTCACCACACAATTGGGATTGAAAGAAAGGGCAAAAGGAGCTGGGTATATTGGAGACAGAACATATGAAGTAGTGCCCTGTTCCATACTTAATGGTCCTTTCTTCCTCTTGAGATGCTGTGAGACAAGCACTGCTGGCTAGTTGTGTGCTCAGGAGCCGCAGGCTACAGAGAGAGGTCACCCTCCCACCCCTTTTCCTAAACCCCCGCTCCAGCAGCACACAATGAACTCTCCTCCCTTTGGATTCTCTTAATTACCACTTGCATCAAAAGCTCATGCACTGGGGTGTATGCAGAAGAAGATTTCTTTCCCTCTCTCCAAACAAACCTTGCAAACTACCTAATTCTTTTACTTTTCCATTCTTCTCTTTGAGTCTCTCTATCTGGCAGTAAGGATGAGATAATTGCTGTGGACAGCTGCACTTGTCTGATCTTGAGCCCCACCAACACCTCACCCGTGTTCTTTCAAAGGAAGGCCACAACAGACTGTGGACAGCGAAAAGAGAGAGAGAGAGAGAGAGAGAGAGAGAGACAGGAGATGGAAGAAAAGAAAGAAATGCCCCACCCCAAACACCTGTTGGGGCTTTTCAGGTTGCCAGTTATGGAAGTGGCTGTCTTTGATTTTGGATTACTCAAACAACAAGGGAGCATCACAACCAGGAGATTTATCATACCTGAACTCCCAATCAGCCCAAAAGAAAGCCAATAACTACTGCATATTAGGCAATCAGAACTGTAATATGATCTGAAAGGCAAAGCAGCTGTTGGAGATCTGACAACCTCCAGCTTGAAGCTTGGCCTCAGACACCACCAGAACATGCAAAAGGACATGTAAAGCCTGTTCAAAGTCACATGGCACAGGCAAAAAAAAAAAAGTAGTCAGGAGCGGCTGATATGGTGGCAAGAACTTGTATGAAGAAGTGTCTATCACCCTGCAGACAGCAATCTCGACTCAGGGCTCTGGGCAGCTTAGCACTGAGCCCTGTCGCTACGGCAACCAACAGGCCCAATAAGCCTCCTACTCGAGTCCACAAGGTGAAGATCCCATAAGAGGAGAGAGGCACATAACCCCTCTGAGAGCAGCCGCAGTAATACATTAGCAAACACCATGAAACACTGGATAAATGTCAGCAATTATGGTGGAAAGTACTCTAATATGGATGTACCAGAGGCTGTCAATCATTCCCTCAGGTGTTTCATAAGGCTGTCGGTCAGATATGATCAGCAGGGAAGACAGAGGCGAGCTGCAGTGGGAGTCTCAGTGCCAGCAGCTTAACCCACAAACCTTTTCTTTTTTAGTTCAAAATCACTTCTTGTTTGGGAATATTTTGCCTTAAGAAAAGCAATAATCAATATGACTCAGTGTTCAATAATGCTGGAGTGAAAGTAAACACATGATACACTGTTTTTCTCAGCTCAAACAAAGCTGCAGTAACAAGTTATCCTTCTACATGAACATACTGGACAGCTGAAACAACGCCACAGGTAACGGCACTGCCAACAAAATGTTTGTAATATTATTCTCCTACACCATATGTGAAACAAGCATCTGCTGATAACATTGCAAACAATACAAGAATCAATGTTTAATACCAGTAGGCTAATGGACTGGATCCTGGAGGAAGAAATGGCCCATATCATATATTAGCATGGGTAATAGATGGATTTTTTTTTAAGTTGATTATCTTGATAAATCTATTCTTCTAATCTTTTCCTTCTATTTTATTTTTTCAAGTATCAACTGCAGCTCAAAATGAATAAAATAACTGAATAAACAGACCGAATAAGTTCAATCAAGCCTTCTTCTAGCAAGTAAATATTTGTTGAGATGATAAACAGACACTAAACAGCGAGAGAGCAGTTTTCTTTTACTCCCAGCAAAACATATTAGAAAATGTGTATTTAATTTTAACTATGTTAAGCTAGATGGTAAATAATAAAATAACTAGAAAACAACTAGGTTTAACCAGATAGAAGAATAATGAAGATGTCATCTGATCAGTAAACCTGAGGTGTAAAATCTCCATCTTGTAAACTAACCATAAATACAATTCTCCCTCCAATCTATTCCTCCCATATAAGTGAGAATAAAGTAGTAGAGAATGAGCAATGAAAAACAAGCAGCTATTGATTCAGGCTTCAAGTAAATGTAATTCTAAGCTATGGCTGTGCTGTGTATTGGTACAAATCCTGGGAGATGAGACTGGGTTAATGAGATATGCACAGAAACAGCCTGTCTGCCACACAGGAGCTTTTCACTTTAATACACAGCCGGTTATTTCAATATAAGCCATGGCCATTATTAAGGGCCAATGTTTTTAATATCTTCTCCTAGTCAGCATAGTGCAAGGTGAACCAGAGATGTGGCCAAGCACAAGCCTGCCACACATAACCACTTACCAAACAGAGCCGGCATTAACAGTTTAATGCGCCCTAAAGAGTATTCATGAGTGGCAGGCCTCTTCACTCAAGCCAAGCTTGTGGCTTCAGGCCTTGACTGAGCGCACTTCAGCCCCTGAAGTGGCCAGGTTGAAGTGGGCAGCTTCTGTGGTATAGAGGGTGTATACTAAACGACCTCATTTCTGCTGTGCTTTTTGCTGTTAGATGACCACTTCACACACACTTTAACAATACATACAAAAAAATTAAACAGGTGACATATGTTAGCCAAAAGAAAAGGCATGTAAAAATAACAAGCCATTAATTTATCACTATCTGAATCCAAAAAAAAAGAAAAAAATTCCAAATGAAAGCTCAATAGCTTCACTTGGCAAGGTGCGTTTGGTTTAGTTACACTGATTTTAGAAAGTTTAGACAAATACAGTACATGCATGTCAGACCTCAAAAACTGTTCATGGAAAAAGCACTGTGCATTTTCTTTTACACTGAAAGATTAATGAAATAGGTTTTGCTATGTGAGTAAAAACTCTAGAATTTCTTTCACTCTTACACATTATGGGTGATCTCTACATTTAATTGGTTAAGTACATATTGCTAATTGGCACAATTAATGAGGAAAATGTTCCCATGGTTTTATATGACTGATTGTCTGGGTTTCCCAGAAGTTAGTGTCAGGCTTCTTCTGATCAGTGGGATTGTGTGAAATTGAAAGGCAGGGAGCAGTGTCCGGGTGGGAAAGGTCAGTGACACTCTACTACATGAGCTTAAATGTCCACAAGCAAAGGACAACAAGAAGGGAGAAGATCTGTGACATCTTAATTAGTCTCCTATTGGAACATGCCCAAAACATCTTTTTTGCATAAAACATCTTTTTTTATTTCAAACACTTTCTTCATTAGTAAACAAATAAATTTGATTCAGGCAATGTGTTTGGATACTAGTTATGCTCACAAAGCTGACCAAAAATAAATAAATTTAAAAAAATTACCGAGTCATCTAGGGCTGATGTAGGCCAGCCATCCCACTGTTGATGTCGTACTGGGATGTTTGTCAAATCCGAGATGTTCCTCTTAACCTGAAAACAGTCAGAACAACAAAATCATGTTAAAAATTGTTGAACAACATATTTAGCCTGGATTACGTACATTTCTAGGCAAAGAACTGCACAAGCAGCAAAAAGTAGGTCGCACCTCACAGGGAGGCATGGGTTGAAAAAGTTAGGGGATGAAATGGAAGCATTCCGTGGATACCTTGCTAAGTACTCAATGCAGACCTAATGTAAAATGGACAGTATTGCTCTTTGGCATGTATCTGCACTTAATAACATTGCGTGCTTTTAAACAGTTTGCATCTGCTCTCACCCCAAATGCCACTATTGGTTTTAAACCCAGTGCCATTCTGATGAGCAGCCGCAAAGGTGATCAAAGCATGTGTCACTGGGACCTGGACTAGTGCAGATTTAACTGCATTCCCCCAGAGAAACCCGCTGCAGAAGCAGAGCAAACTGGCCATTGTGCTGGAAATCCCATGTTGCACATGACCAAATCCCAATGCAGGCACAAAGAGTAGACATGGAACCTTAGTCAGGACTCACACTTGTATCAGTGGAGGCAGAAAACTATGACCATCATATCATGGCTAAATAAAGGTATATAAACTGGAATCTGGGGTGGGCTGTCTGTAAAACGTCTAACTAGGGCATTCAAGCAATATTGTAATGCATGTAAAGTTCATAATGTGAAGTGTGTATGCTCAAAGGTATGAGTCATGAGTGCTTTGGTCAGTTACATACACAAGAAGTTCTAAAATTGAGTGCATCATCTCAAGTTAATACCTGGCCCACTACAGACACTTAAACACCCAGCAGCCCACACACTGGGCTGTAAGCAATGCTTTATGAAGTGAGCAGAGGTCAGCCAGGTTGGCCAGTGTTATTACAGAGTGTAATATCTGTGTTTGACCAGAGGGCTACAGGGATTTGGCTGCCCAGGCCTGACCGGCAGGCAGCAGCGAACACACGCGCTCCGCTGTAATGAAGCGTTTGAGGTCAGAGGGCATTTCAACCCAGGAGAAAGAAGAAACTAATGCAAAAACAGAGGTCCTGGCTGAGAGGAGTTTAGCTGTTCAAGAACACAAATCCTCTATAGGGCTCTGCCATTTTACTGCTCACTTCCCTAGACCTCTCGTTATGAGCACTAGCCCACTGTCAATATTGCCTCTACTTTCTCTAAAACAGCCTGTCATATCATGATAAAGATCCCAATAAAAGCTGTATACGAGTGTTTGATTTAGGGTTTTAACATGGATGCAGGTGTATCAGATTGCAGAACACACTGAAAAAGCAAAGTCAAAGTAAGTTCATGTGTGGAAGACATTGGATGGCATATTGGCATATCGACTGAGAGGAATTTTACATATGCTGTGTGAATTAAAATTAAAATGAATGTGAAAGCCATCTGCCCAGTGGTGCTGCTATATTGACAAACAGCAATGTCATTAGCTATTCATGAGCAAGAAATTCCACCTCTTTTACTAGACTGGAGCTATTGATCTAAAATACATAATAAAACTAAATGGGAAAAGCTCTATCTATCCATCTATCTATCTATATATATCTATCTATCTATATATCTATATATATATCTATATATATATATATATATATATATATATATATATATAGATAGATAGATAGATAGAGATAATTGAATGATATATTCTGAGCAGCTGAAAACGTTTTTCTTTTTCTGCATCCAATGAAGTTTGATTAAAGCATAGCAGAACAGAGCCAGCCCTATTAAATTCTAGTTGCACTGACATTTCATTTTAAATGTCAAAATAGACTCTTCAGCAATGGGGGGGGGGCTGCCATGCAATGGGAGGGAGAAATGAAAAAAAAAAATGAAAAATGCTGACATTATCTCATAATACTGTGCGCTCTCCTAGATAAAGACATTTCAGCAGACATTAAGAAATTCCCACATCATGCTTTATGCAACAACAGGGGTGTTGTACATGTTCACATTTATATATTACCAATTAAAAAAAATACAGGGGAAAAAAAACTGCATCATAGCAGATAATTAACTAACCAATTATAAACCAGACATCCAATCAAGAAATGTTCTATCTGTTCAGATGTGTGTAAATATTTAATAATAGACTAGTGTATGAAAATATTTTAATGCCATTGCCTGTTGTCTTTTACTGCCCCCTAACTGACAAAACCAAAACGACATTTTTCTGTATGTCATTGGACATTATGCATTTCTTTGATTTTTCACTAGAGCAGCATGTGTCCATGCCATAACAATTAAACATGCTCACTCAATGTTCTATTGTGTATCCAAATATCCATATAGAAGAACATAAAATCTAAAACCTGAGATGATAAATCATGTTATGACTGTCTTCTCCTTGGAAGTATTATAGGAAGTCCAATACAAACAGCATATTATA
>JAOTRJ010000033.1:5793172-5807073 GCA_028564905.1 Leptodoras praelongus | reverse complement strand
CCGGAGGAAACCCACGCCAACACGGGGAGAACATGCAAACTCCACACAGAAATTTCCCAGGTCGCCCCACCCGGGGAACGAACCCGGGTCCTTCTTGCTGTGAGGCGACAGCGCTACCCACTGCGCCACCGTGCCGCCCCAACCCAATTATAGTACATATAAAATATCAATTCCAGCCTACAGAAACAGTGCAACAAAAAGACAAGTGTGTAAAGCCAAAAACAAGAATATAAGGCTACAGTAGGCACAGGCCCACTGACAGCGAATAGTCCAAAACTGGAAAAAGAGCAGACGATGTTTTTGTAATCTTTAACTGTCCAGTTTCAATGAACTTGTGCTGTCTGTTGGATCCATTCAGCATCAAGGTTTTGGTTTGTTGTGCATTCTGAGATGCTTTTCTCCTTACCACAGTTGTAAAGAGCAGTTATCTGAGTCACCACAGACTTCCCGTCAGGCAACTTGCCTCCAACATCACTCATCAACAAGGTGTTTCTGCCTGCCGAACTGCTGCTCATATTTCCTTTAGATATTATTTTTTGCTTTTTGCACCATGCTGTGTGAACTACACAGACTGATGGGTGTATGAAAATTCCAGCAGTATTGTCTTATAGGTAATATATGAGCCATGAATCTACATTACAGGTGTCCTAATATAAGAAAGCACCCCAGATACCTGACAGTCTGTCGGAACTATTTTCCATGGCCATGGTATAATTAATTATAGGGAGAACAGTATGTTAAGCCGTCTCCTCCCAAACAGCTCAAGAAGCAGGTTAATCTGTTCAAGCTTAACAAAGTTCAGCCCTCAGAGCTCCCATCAGCACCTGGTCCTGAAAACCCCCACCGCCACAGAACACACTCTTAGCCCTTACTGCCACAGGCAAAGCTCCTCAGAGAACACACTGGAAATAAAATGTCACTGGCTGGTATAGACAGAAAACAAACCTCTGTGTAAATGAGGAGCGGTCTTAACAGATTTTATTTACAGATTAAGAGTGGAGCCATAAGTGCCTAGAGGACTAGACTTCATAAAGCCTATGTCTCTCATTCCCCCTTTAACTAACACACAAACATACTGTGGTAACAGTTACTAATAATACAAACATGTACAACATTTTATTTTATATTACGCTACTTCCTAAAAATGTTATAGTGCTTCATTTGTTGTAATAAAACCCATCCACATACAAACTGCTGTTAAACAGTTTGTTTTGTGCCAGGCCACCAGATTGCTCAGGCCCCCGTTTCTCAGCAGAGATCAGAGTTTAAAAATCGAGATAAATACCAAATGTTCAATGACCCATTTGTATTTGAAAAATCTGGAGTTCAAATTAAAATAACCTTAGACACACATATCATCTGGAAGCAACAGAAATAGATGATTTGCTTTAAATTATTCAGCAGGCTCGATTATTTATGCTGGAGATTAACGCTTTGGATAATGCTCCATTTTGTGATATGAGAAAAGGGAGGTGCGTGTTAGCATGGGCGGGTGTGTTCATTATGCTTGGCTCTTCACTGGATTTCTGTAACTACCTTGGACAGAGTCTCTCCTGAAAGTCTCGCAGCCGGCACTTTATTTGCATTCAAACAAGGGAGAGAAATGAGCAGGCTCAGAGATGCGCGGATATGTTTGAATAATCTGTTTGGCGACTGCGAACCGAGATGTGCTTTGCGGTAATTGCCTACAGTGGCTTTTATTTGTTAAGTAATGTCCCATTTTCACAGCCTGCACCCAATTATAACAGTGAGACACGATGATGAACTCTAAATAAGCTGAAAGAGTAACGGCTAAGTCGCATGCGGTTACTGTGGATGCGACTGCTGATGCAAAAACGCTTAGCACCGTGCATGCTGGAAATTTATATTAGCGAACATATTCATTTTTCAACACTTTTAAAAGAAGGGACTTTTCAACGGACTCTTGGTCTACAAGGCATTATCCGAAACACTGCCAGGTAGTGAAGGAAGGCGGTCGACACCCAGGGTTTTGGGTTTAAGCTCCAGCTGCGCCATCTGCTGCCCACGGCCAGACACCCAGGAAGAGGAGGAGGATTGCCATGTATTCACATAAATCTTTATGACGCACAATTCTACTCTCAGTGTAGCAGTTTTGACTATTCTCAGGACTTTTTATGCTTTCTATGGCAGTAGAAAAACCAATGGAGCAGTTCAGGAGTATGCTAGGGCATTCGATAAGGAAGTAACAGTAATATATAAAATATACTATTAACATTCAGATTGTGCTGATAAAACAGATTTCAGTGAATAATTACTTTGTAGTAGCTAGGAGCTTAGCCTTCGGTAGTCATCTGTTCCTGTTTTAACAAGCTACAACATGGTAAAAGGTTAAGAGAGATAGAATTAACCACAAGCCATTTAATTCGATAAAATTTTAAAGCAGTTGCAGATAAAAAAAAAAAAAAACACATATGACTGAGGTGGTCATCTTGTAATAAAGCGAATTACTACCAAACTACAAACCCCATTCCCAGAAAAGTTGGGAGACTTTCTAAAACTGACATTTGTAATTTAATTTGTTAATTTACTTGAAGCTTTGCTTTATTCAACTGAAAAGATTTTCAGTGTTTTCAAAGACAAATTCATTTCTATTTAATTAAATTGTGAAATTGATGACAGCAACACAAAAAAAATTGGGACAGAGGCGAAATATGGCTGAATGTGTTACACAAACAATACTGGAAGGGTCCGTAATTAGCAGTTTAACTGGTAGCAGGTGAGGTCATCAAGATAGAGTATATAAAAGGAGCATGAGAGAATTATCAGTCAGTTCAAATACAATGTTTCTCAGCACAAGATTGTAAAAAAAAAAAATCCATCGATCACCATCTATAGTTCATAATATCATGAAATACAATTAAGTTAATCATCGAAAACACTGGAAATCTTTCCTGTTGTCTGTTAAGCAAAGCTTCAAGTGAATGAACAGATTACAGGTTTTACTGCATTTTAACAAAGTGTCGCAACTGTTCTGGAAACGGGGTTTGTACACATCTTGCTATTCTGTATCAAGTTCTCCACATTTACATTGTTGCTCTTCGTCATGTTTATTGCATCTGTCTTCAGAGCACCGATTATTTTACGGACATTCGGCTAACAACGGCGTGTTGGGAATATCATACGTACACTCTGGCAAACAAACTTTATAGCTGCTGTGCCATTATTAAGCTGAGATCATGTCAGCAATAAAAATATGATTAATCTCAGAGCCGCAGGAGCATTACAGAAAGGCCCTTCATAACACCTATGACTCATCACAGACGCTCTGGTCATAACTGCTGCAGGTGCTGGTCTGGTGCAGCAGCAGGGCCAAAGCTCTTTCACAGCTCCAGAGGAACATCTCACGCTCTCTCCATCCAGGTGTGACAGTTATTTATAATGGCAGCTAACAGCTTGCCTGCTCACTCGGCTGGAGGTCCTCCCCTCATTGCACCACGGCAATACGCTTATTGGTAACAACAGGGCCACTTGCACATTCAACTCCCACACACACACTTGTTCTCTCCACGTATCTGAGATCCCACCCTGACTCCACACAGACTCCACAAAAATAGCGTCTAGGAGATAATGAAGCGCCGAGGCTGGAGATCTGCAAGGTTGTGGTCACTGGAAAGTGTGCCATTTAAAGTGAGATTACTGAAGGATATGAGGATTATGTTCCCAAACAGCTGGTGAGAATAAAACACTCCGAAGATTAAACAGTGCTCTGACGATTTGGGGGGTTTCAAGCAAAACAGCTAGCTGGATTTTCAACACAAGACCCATATCTTGTGTCCAAAATGTTGGAACAGGAAGCATTAAAACTAATCTAATAACATTTAACAATTAACTTTTATTTTTACAGGCCACTGAATTTAGGAATTATATTTTGTAACAATTTGCTTTTTTCCCCTGGGTAGTAAGTGTTATATCTTAATCCAGAACAGTTACAATATGGCAATTATATCTATCAAACTTTGCCTTGACATCGGAATTCTGAAATGGGCCTAATTTCAATGAGAAAACTGCCTTTTCATTCACATAAACACAAGAACATGATGAGAGACTTTCAATACAATTTAATCCTTAATCTAAAAAAAACTATTCATTTCCAAACCTGTTGTTAGTTTTGTATCATTTTAGTATATATACACCAATCAGGCATAACATTATGACCACCTCCTTTTCTCTACTGTCCATTTTCTCAGTTCCACTTACCATATAGCTGGACTTTGTAGTTCTACAATTACAGACTGTAGTTCATCTGTAGTCCCCAGCATCCTGTGAGCACTGATGAAGGATTAGAGGATGACTAATACAAACTGTGCAACAACAGACGAGCTACTGTCTCTGACTTTACGTCTACAGGGTGGAGCAATATGGGGGATGTGTCTCACAGAGTGAACACGGTGTTTAAAACCTCCAGCAGCACTGCTGTGTCTGATCCACTCAGACCAGTACAACACACCAACACACCACCACCACAGTGTCACAGCAGTGCTGAGAATGATCCACCACCCAAATAGTACCTGATCTGTACTAGTCCTGTGGGGGTGCTGACCATTAGAGAACAGAGTAAAGGAGACTAACAAAGTATGTAGAGAATCTACAGTCTGTAATTGTAGAACTACAAAGTGCATCTATATGGTAAGTGGAACTGACAAAACATGGACAAATAGTGTAGGGAAAAGTGTGTGTTTTTTGTCTGATTTTATGTGAACAAAAAGAAGCAAATTCACCCCAGTCCTCAACAAAAATAGGTAAATTTCAAAATTGCAAAGAATATAATGTGCCATGGGCGACACAGTGGCTCGGTGGGTAGCACCGTCGCCTCACAGCAAGAAGGTCCCGGGTTAAATCCCCGGGTGGGGCAGTCTGAGGCAGTCCTTTCTGTGTGGAGTCTGCATGTCCTCCCCGTGTCCGCGTGGGTTTACTCTGGGTACTCTGGTTTCCTCCCACAGTCCAAAGACATGCACGTTAGTTTGATTCGTGTCTCTAAAAGTGGCCTGAGTGCGTGTGTGTGTGTGAGTGTGTGTGCCCTACGATGGATTGGTGCCCTGTCTAGGGTTGTTCCTGCCTTGCGCCCTATGGTGCCGGCTAGGCACCGGCTCTCCCGTGACCCTAAAAAGGAATAAGCGGTTAAGAAAATGAATGAATGAATGAATAATGTGCCATAGAGGATTACTTCAGTGGGACTGCTTCCTGTCAAATGGATCTGTGACTTAATGGATACAGACTACAAATCAGCGCTTTAAGAATTTTTGATTATTCATGGTTAGATTTTTAAAGCATAAGCCAGTCTTTTTATAAGTAGCAGTCAAACAAAAAAAACTATTTTATTTGCTATTAAACCTAGATATATAAAAAAAAATTTATTCAGTCTTTACAGTGCATACGAAATGTTTTATGAATAATGTATAACTAATATTCCACGCAACAATCATTTATCCAGTATATAATTCCGTACGATGAAGTCAGGCTTTACTTAATTATGGTCCGTTGAAGTTGTAAATTCAAATACTCAAATACAAACATTCTAAAATGTCAAGATTTCACAATATGCCTAATATCCAACCACCACCAGAGACTACACTGATAGTACAGCAACACGCATATTTTCTGATCCTGACAGTTCAAGTTACAACAGCATCAGGATCTAATCAAATGTTTAACACCTGACAAAAGAGGGAGAATATGTGAATGCGACTCGTTGACGTGTTTTGAAAAGAACGTGATTATCAAAACATTACGTTGGCGCGCATTATTAACTTTTCCTCTCGTGTCTGTTCACACGTCGCAGAACAGTGTCCACGCGAGTCAACAGAGACGGCAGTTTACACACAGTCACATGTCGCTACATCGACCGCCGTCTCCCGCTGGGACTAACAGCAGCTCTAATCAACACAGATAATTAAACAGACACATGCATACACAAAACTCATGTCCTGCTCATACCACTGCTCATGCTCCTTTAAGTGGCTCGGAGGGTTAATGACACTACTCGCTATTTTCAGGACGCAAATATTGTGTTTAATGACTGCGAACAAGTTTCCAACAAATAATAAGTGTGATAAATAATATTACGGTTTTCAAATCCAGAAATAAAAAGAGATCTTTGGGAAACATTCATCAGGCCATAACTGTGTCTTATCAGAAACTTAGTATAAAACAATAACTGTGGATGTGCAAGATAGCCAGATGATTAACTTCCAAACAGAATAAAATATTAATAAGTAAATATAAATATTTGAAATTTGAATAAATATTTATTAAGGATGTGTATTTGATATAAACATAAATATAACATATTTAATTATAGTATAGAACAGTGTATACCCCAATGCTGTTGAATTCTTAAATCTGACCGGGCAGAAGGTATTGATTATTTTTCTACAACAGCAGCCTGGACAGTAATGTCGATTCGAAATCAAATCACAGATTTATTTAATGTTAATCTTTCTAACACATCACAGTTTCTATAGCAACAGCTAATTCCCAAAGACTTTCCATAGAATCTAAGCCTTATGACAAACGAGATTTAAAAAGTGTTGTTATTTAACAAAGAAAAACGTATAAAGATTGATAATGTGGCGCTTTCTGTAAGGAAAATGTTTAACAGTTATTCGGAAGGCTCTGCGCCGTTCATTTAAGTTTCCACCACGGGAAATTCTTCGGGACACAGGCCGGTGTGTTGCGTCTCGCTAACCTCAGGTCATCTCATTGTTCTTGTCTTCACGTAATAATAGGAACATTTTGGGCAGACATTCCACAATTTTAAACGTAACTATACGTCAAGAGATGTTCCATAACCTTAAATGTAACTAAGATTTAAAAAAAAAATATGAAGAGTTCATTAATTCATCCTTAATAACTTAAAACGCTCGAACTGCTCCAGTATAATAACAGAAAGAAAACACTTTGGGACATGATGATATAGAAATACAATAATACACCTTGCATCAGACTATCCTGTTGTTATTTTCTCATAACAGCATTCCCGGTCATGTTTTATCCCTATTATCCCTCAGCAATCGAATTGAAATTGAAGGATTTCAATTATTTATTTACAGAGTTTTTCTTGGCATAACGTCACACATAAGAATCGGAAAAAAACGTTTGACAGATTTTTGGTTTACACAAGTACATATTAATATCAATAGACTTGTGCTTATACTACACTGTCACATTCCTACAGATTAAAGCACATCAGATCGAAATGTATGATGACGTTTAACAGTCCTACATGAGAAAGCCTTTTTTTTTTTTTTTTTTAAATCGGCTTTTTAAGGATAGCCCCACATAAATCTGTTTTTTAATCACATTCGCGAGTGTAATATTCTCCATAACTAGACACTATTAACACACAGGTAACGTCAGTATGTGTGCATGACTGTAATGGAGAAACTCGACACAAACCAGCAGGACGCCACGAACGCTTGCTTGTTTCTAGTCTAATATAAAACTCAATCATGCCAATATTAAAGCCAAACCCCTATTCTACAGGAGACAGAACAGTGTATAAACAACAGGATCTGACAGTAACTACACTAACAGAGACAGAGACTACACTAAAAATACAGGATTTGAAAACAGAAATACCCAGAAAGTTTTCAAATTCTTAAAAATCTAAAAAAAAAAAAAAAAAAAAAAAAAAGCAACATCTTGATTAATCAGTATTCAAAGTGGTTGCACGATTTCTAGGTTCCTATTTGGAAGTAAATCCAAGTTAAATTTCAGTGATATTGACCATGTAACTCTAGTGTACACAAGGTCAGATTTTCCGTGAGTCTCCTCCATTCCTCCATTCCACTGACGAGCATATTCAGACGACATGCTGATCCATTCGATCTAAGAAACTCTGAAAGTCATTGAAATATTTCCATGATTCAAATTTTCACTCAAGTTATTGCTGATACCTTTTTTTTTTGTTTTTTTTTTAAATCAACACTGTTGCTTTGCATTACTGACTCAAGTTCTACATATCTTCCAAGGCCTACGTATCTGACAGCAATGACAGAGCAATTTTTTTCTTTGGCTTTGGTCCCAGACAGCTTAGCTAAAAGCAAACATGAGTCACGATAACTGCTGGTTCTGGTCTGTGTCCTGTTGCAGAAAGAATCACAGAAGCAATCGCTGATGCAACACTGACTGTCTCTTGCATGGACATGAACAGAGGTTTTGCAGGATGTGCCAGTACAGCGCACACTATGTGACTGATAATCACTGCAGCATTTCCAGTACTTCTCCAGCACTGCCAATTTTCTCTTTCACAAAACCAATACGACTTCAGCTCATATAGATAGATACAGATATAGATAGATAGATATAGACGTAGAGGATAAGAAGAAAAGTTACTGCTCATGTGGTCAGATCTTTTAAAATGAGCATTCAGTGCCATCTAGTGTTGCGCACGGTGCCAGTCAACATCCCTTTACAATAGAAGCACACAAGCAACCTGATGCTTTCTAGGGAACTACAGCAGAAATATTCAAATAAAATGAGACGTTTCAAATGCATAAACCGTCCTGCTTTCAAAATGACAGAATATGTACTTAAAGTGACTGAAAGGAGTCATCAGTTATCCTGTAATGCCCAGGCATTATAATGACTTTACAATGACTAATAGCTTTCACAGAGGCGTTTCATGTTACAACTGATCACTTCTAAACTAGGGGGAAAAAAATGAACCAAATTAAATTGTTGTCAAATAAAAAAAAAAAGATTTGTCTATCAAACTGAAAAAAGGAGGGCTATATATCTCAAAACCTCAGACTGATCAAAGAAAAGCAATAAAATACCTGGCAAGCATTGTGAAACCTGTCTGAGCCCGCTGCACTATACACCGTACTACCACAACCGATTTCTCATTCAATTTTTCTTTTCTAGATTTTCTTTCCTTTTCCATTAATAAAAACTGTTGTTTATGTACCAACACCCTCACGGCAATCCAAATATTATTATATTATATATTATTTAAACAGAGAGTGCTGATAGATAGACCCTTGTAGAAAGACATGGCAGCATTTTTGAACACTGTATGTATGTACACATAGTCGACTCTATGGTCCAAAAGATAAATACTGATCTAGAAAAGCTGTCTGTAGATTTTGGTATAACTTCGGTTACACCAACTAGACAGCGGTATGGAACATGGCCGTTGATTGAAGTGAGAGAAAGAGCAAGAATGAAGTGAAATAAGCATGGCAAATTGCTAAATTGTTGCTTAAGCTGTTCCTGAGATATAGAAGCCTGTCAACTAGACAAACTTTCATGAAATTTGGCATGCGTCTAAAGAATGTGAAATCCTGGGTGTGCAGTTTTGTGTCAAGTTTGAGCCTTTACAGGGAAATTGGTTAGTGCTAGATGTTTGCTTAGAATATTATTCACTAGGTGGTGCTACTCCACAAATGAATCGTAATGTAATCTAAGATAACATACATCCTAGAGGCCAACTTGCCATAAAGAATTCAGAATTTAAAGCAAAACAAAAAAGGTCTTTGAGTCTGTTTTTATTTATGTTTTACACAGCATCCCAACTTCACTGGGGTTGTAAATCCATAATCACTAATATGGAGTTGGTCCCCCCCTTTGCACCCATAACAGCTTCCACTCGTCTGAAGGCTTTCTACAAGAATTTTGCAGTGTGTCTGTGGGCATGTTTACCCATTCATCCAGAAGAGCATTTGTGAGGTCAGACACCGATATTGGATAAGAAGGCCTTCCATGCCTTTACGGGCCTTGCTTTGTGCACCAGGACACAGTCATGCTAGAAGAGAAAAGAGGCTTCCCACAAAGTTGGAAGCATGCAATTGTTCAAAATGTCTTGACATGCTGAAGCATTAAGATTTCTCTTCAGTGGAACCAAGGGACCTAGTCCCTTTTCCAACCCCTGAAAAAAAAACCCATGGCATTATTGCACCTCCACCAAACTTTACATTGCCACAATGCAGTCAGGCAGATAATGTTTTCCTGGTGTTTGTGTATAATGAGATTCATCACTCCACAGAACACATTTCCAGTGTCGGCACGTTTTACACCACTCCATTGGACGCCTGGAACTGTGCTGGGTGATACAAGGTGTGCAGGCAGCTGCTCGCCAAGGAAACCCATGCCACGAAGCATCCGACGCACAGTTTTCGTGCTAACGCCAGAGGAGATTTGCAGGAACTCTGCAGTTATTGAGTCAGCACAGAATTGGCGGCTTACTGCACCTCAACACTCCGCGACTCTGCTCTGTTACTTTTCGTGGTCTGTGGCTTAGTTGCTGCGGTTAATAATAAAAGCTTCCACTTTTCAACAGTTCATAGAATCAGAGAATATCTAAGAGGGAAGAAATTTTTCAAACTGACATGTTGCAACAGTGGCATCCAATTACAGCATGAATTCAGTGAGCACCTTACAATGACACATTCTTTCACAAATGTTTGTAAAGGCAGACTGAATGACTGTGTGCTTGATTCTATGCACCTGTGACAATGAGACAGAATGAATCACTTGAATTCAATACTTTTGTCTATATAGTGTATGGTTATGTTACACTGCATTACAAAATTTCATAATAGTATCAAGTTTGGGTCTAGTAAGCTGCTCAGTAGTTTTTCTAAACCGTACAGCACATACTGTGATGTCAGGAACTTTATAAAGCTCCTCCCTGTTTTGCCGCTCCCTTGGACAGCGGGTGAGGTGTGGTTCGGAGCCCTAGTGAATTCTCTAAACAATTCCACCAGTTTCACTTGTAGTTGGGAGCTAACTATGATAGGAACCCAGTCACACATATACATACCTGCTCTGGCTGCTGCTGGCAGAGGAAGCAATGTCTGGGGTCAGTACATACAGGCTGTTGTTCTTAGGCAGATGTAAACTCCTCAGTACCGTCTAAAAGGGCAAAAAACAAACCTAAACTCACTAAGAACATGCAGGAGAATAACCACAGGGAAACGATAACAGTGCTGTAATGAGTCAAGAGTGTAGTAAAGGATCTTGTGCATTAAATAAATCTATATTGAAATAAGGATTTGGCTTAGCTGAATCAATGCCCTTAATCTTCCCCTGAAAAACAGGTTTGTTATATGTTTATAAAGGGTTGGGATCACAACTTATGACTTTAAGAAAAGAAACTCACACTGTCAGACACATCTCCACTCTTCCAGCCTTTTAACTGCATTTTAGACACAGGAACCTGAAGCTCTGTTTCCAAAAATGTTTTGATGTCTCCTGCAAAAAAAATGGAAATGTGTTTCAAGTTACTCAAATTCACAATGAATTACACAGCGCTGCCAGAAGGGGGCACAATCTTCACATACGAGTTTAACACTACTCGGATACAGCTGATTCCAGCTCTAGATATCCAAAGTGCTACACTTACTGTAATATCAAATCATAATATAACAGCCATTATATGTTGCTTCTACACAGTTCAACTATATTCATAACCGTTGTGTGATCTTCAGTTGTGCACAAATTCTATCAGTGACGAGTCTTTCCATTTTCACACTTGCGGTTTAGTTGAGAACTTCAACGAAACAGACTTCATGTTAAAAATTGAACAAATTAATGGGTTACTCAATACAGCACACAGTTATAGAAGGGATTATTTATTATTGCACATATCTGGTGTATATAACGAGGATGGGTTCCCTTTTGAGTCTGGTTCCTCTCAAGGTTTCTTCCTCTTATCATCTAAGGGAGCTTTTTCCTCACCACCACCACCACACCTGGCTTAATCATTAGTGATAAAATCTTGATAAATTTAAAAGTGATGTCAGGATTGTATGTCTTTGTAAAGCTGATATGGGATAATGGGATAATGTCCATTGATAAAAGCACTATATAAATAAAATTGAATTATCTACATTTCCTCTAAATGCTGTGCAACTGTCCACAGTGGCGGAGTGAATTATGCTGCATTCGATTTGAGGTCACAACCCCCCCCCAACATGAAACGCTTATTCATCAAATAGAGTGACGCATTTCAACTAGAAGTCCCTTATCGATTGATGTCAAATCAATATGGCTGCATACAGCACTTCTTGCCTTTAAATAAGTCATATGTACGTGACTGTATATGAAATTATTTAGATCAATCAACGTACAGACATATTAGTTTTTTACATCTAAAATGCTACTGTGAACTATTCAGTTCACTCAGGGGTTATTAAAATAATAGGAAACCAAGACAGCTAAAAGGTCCTTTTTTATCTCTCTCACTTTAATTAAAATCTTAACTATTGGTCTTTCCTCCTTTTTAATTTTCTGGCTCTTCCAGGCTTATTAACAACAAATTCCAGAAATGAATGCAAATAATGATTCATTCATTATCTAATCTACTTCTACTACTGGGTCATGGAGGGTGCTGGAGCCTTTCCCAGTGCTCAATGGGCAGAAGGAGAGAAACACCCTGGACAGGTCTCATCGCAGGGCAGACACACAGGCAGACTGTTCAGACACCCACTCACATCCAGGGGCACTTCAGTTCCTCCAATTCACCTAACTGCATGCTTTTGAACTCTGGGACAAAACCGGAATTCTCTACCAAAATGGTCACAGTTAAATAAGCAAACAGCATATCATCATAAGATGGACGAAATTTTTTTTTTCCTTTTAAAGGTCATTGTAACAGCTTTTACAATGTACCACTGTGACATCAGAGTGGCACACAACCAGAAATTTGTCACATCTCACATCTCGGATATTTCAATATAAACTTATATACTAATATATTTCAGGGTAACACCTTGAAGCTTAGTGAATGTATCGTGGAGACACCAACATTTTAACACACGTAGGTCATGAACAGCTAGCACACGTTATTTTGAATGACACACTTCAACTTGTACAATGCACTTTCAGTTTTATAAATACTTTCAAAGATGTCCAAGTACACAACTGTATTTGTTTTGTTTTGTTTTTTTTAAATAGAATCCATTAATGCAAAGAAACTTGACAGGCATTACTGCAGCTCTACTGAGTAATGTCAGTAGCAGAATGACTGTACCCTGCTGAATCTGCTGCTCCAATTCAAAGAAATACAAACAGGCACAAATAAAATCTCTAAGAATTTTCACAATACATGCCACTATGCCCTTCTTGCCAAATCAGCTGCATTAGCCAAATTCCTTAGTGCCTTGTATAACTGTTCTGAGAGAACTGCATATGAAAACTTTAGGTTTGTCAGGTAAAGAAGACAACATGAATGAATCACTAAGAATTGCATTCAAATGTCACCCTGGTCACCACCATGCTTACATTACAGGTAGGAAATACTAATGCAACACTGCATGATTAGGACCTTTTTTTCTGAGAACTGACCAAAAAAAAAAAAAAAAAAAAAAAAAAAAAAAAAATCACCCATCAGCCTCTTTGACAAGGAGGTTAAACAGAAGCTAATACTAAATAATGAAACTATTTTGCATCTTGCACTACTAACTTTCACTCTTAACACAAACATAGTCCATTTAAAACTCCCTCACTAATTTAAATGTGCCTACATTCCTCTCTGTATAACCTGTTGTAAAACTTTACCACACCAATGTTCTTATAACAGCATGTCCAGAGTGGCGGTGTATCAGTTTCTATCAATTTAGTTATGTTTAATGTAGAGGAATGTCCACAAAAAATATTATATTATAATATTATAATTATAATATTATTCCAATCAAGAGCCACTCCCTAATCAGCCTCTCATTTAAACTTCATATCCTGCAACGTCAAGCATTTATAAATCTTTATTACCAGAAATCAATAAAATCACTGACAGATGAGTCAGTTACTGAATAGCATGTAATGGCCCAGTATGTATGTGTATATATATATATATATATATATATATATATTATATAATATATATGTGTGTGTGTGTGTGTATATATATATATATATATTATATATATATGTGTGTATGT